>VZRI01005786.1:0-15319 GCA_013397515.1 Upupa epops | reverse complement strand
TGTAATGTTCACTGCAACACATGCCATTGTTACATGTTTTGCTATCAGTTTAAAAACCAGCCATACACCCAAGTAGCTCTTTCTCTGACTGTATCCAGCTACCTCATAGCCACCGGCTTAAGCTATTTATCCAGTATCTTTTCCTGTCTTCTCTTCATGTGCACATATCTTTCCCTGCATAGGAAGGCTTTGTTGTCAAATCTTCCTGCTTTCTTTATTCATGTGGAGAGAAAATCTGGTGTTTACTTAGATGTGCAAATTTGAAACTGTGAGCCAATGGTTTTATTCTATGGTGCTTTTAAACAGCAAACATTGCAAAACAGTGTGACCCCTTTTAAAATGGACTGCAGTTCTGGAGTGCTTTCTAGACCATGGTATGCCCTCAGCCTGACATGTGGGAACTTACCATGTCCTATGGATGAAACATGCTGTCCATGATTGGCTTTTTTCCTAATGATTGTTCGTCTTCAGGTTTCATTCATCCTTTATGTGATAATGTGTTTTATTTTAGCTTATTTGTTCCTGTAGTCCTGTAACATTTGTAACAATGTCTTGTCTGAATATTTTTCAGTTCATTTGTATAGATGGTATGGTGAGGATGCTTGTAGTATGGTGGCAAATGGTCACCTAAATGAGGGACTTGCCAGTAGTGACTCTACATCATTGCTGGTAGCAGAGAGCATTGATTCATTCTGTCTAGCTTTAAACCAGACTGCTCTATCTAAAGCTGCTTGATTCTGCAAGGGAAAAAAAATTAAGTAGCTTTATTCAATGTGTGTGTTCCCTCACCTGAAAGCCCCTTGGCTGGATTTTCCACTGCACTGTCACAAACCCGTCAATCTCTTCAATTTCTTCAGAAGGAAGAGAGGATTTGCAGGTTAACCGGCTGGAAACGCAAATATGGATAAAACCAGACATACAGAAGACAGATGTGGACTTTTCAGAAATTCTTAATGCAATACAAGAAAGTAAGTTATTCCTTGGATGCAAAATCTGGTTTATGGTAAGAGAATCTATGAGATGCATTGAAATTATATCTGAAGGAACATACAAAGTGATGAACTGAATGATAAGTGAGTACGTATTACTGAAATCTCTGAGAAAATTTAATGGGCTATTGAAGGCTGGTATGTAATCTTCTACTATCAGAGAAGTCATGGTAAGGTTTGAATTACTATGTGCCTAAGGATTCCTGCAGTATATATTTCCTATGCAGAAATAATCAGAAATATTGCAATTCCTGTGACTTTAATCTATTCTTTACTCTCTTGAATGACTTTGTGAACTAATACTGTCAGGCAAATGGTGCAATCTGAGATCCAAGACTGGATTTGAAATTCCAGCTGGTCCAGAGTGTTGGGGTACATTCATATCTTTGAAGCTGGTCATTTCTGTGTGAAAGTGAACAGCTGAAGATCTCTGTATCTTAAATGCTTCATCTTTTCACATATAATATGTACTGGACTAAAAATTGATTGGTCTATCCTTCTTAAATCCAACTGCAGAATGGTCTTGAGACTTGAGCTAGAAGAAATACATCTTGTTAACAACAACAGAAGACACTCCCTAAAACTGATTCAACTCTGGATTACAAAAATTTCTGGAGTTCCAATGAGAATTTTCCATAATAGATTGAAAAGTATTACACAGACCTAGAATCAAAATGTATGGCATGGTTTACTGGTTTTCTTCTTTTCCAGTTTTATTTTAAAATGTTGGGTTTCTGTAGCAATTTCCTAAAGGGAAAACCTGTAACTTATATCATTGAATGATGAAAGATGTGTAAAACCTTTCACTCCATCTGGTCTTTACCATATGAATACAGAACCATACAGTGGTAGCTCAGGTCATTTGGGGGTTTCATTAGATTGGAAGTAAAACTTGTAAGTCTGTATCAACTTGGTTTTTAGAGTGAAAGTTTTGGATGAACTCTGTGTTTTTATAACTTAAAAAGTTATAAAACATGAGGTTTGAGTTTCTCCCTGCTTCTCCACATCTGCACAGCCCACGGGACAGTCAGGATGTGGGCTGAAGAGTCTGAAGTCTTTCAGAGGCTGAATAGATAAGGTAGACAAACCAGGCTAGGCTAATTCAAGTTGGGAAGAGACCATATTGGAATACAAAAAAGTAAATATATATATTCATTTTAAGCACATGGTTGAGGAGATTAAAAAGTGGATTATTTGTTTAAAACATTTAGATGTCAAAATTAGGTTTATTAACAGTTTGTCTAAAGCAACTTCTTTTTGAAATTACGGTATCTCAATTCCCCTTGTTACTATATCATATTTCAATAGCATATTCTGGTTATATCCTTGTGCTGAATAACTCCAAATTTTCATTCAAGAGGGCACAAGTTTACTTATAATCTGAAATATTAAACTTGTAGATAAACCCTCAGTTTTCTTTTAAAAGTATGCCAATTTTTAATGTGCCCATCTCACACAAATAAAGGAGTTCATCTCATTCAAACTCAGGGGTTTGTGGAGAAGGTATCAAGATCTGAATTTGGTCCCTTTGCAATCAACAGATTATAATGACAACATCTGCAGCACAATTTATCTCATTTTAAAATATATGTCAAATATAGATTTATATGAACTGCAACTTGGAAGTGACTGTTTGCCTCTGTTGCCTACAAACATCTGCACTGGGAATGTGTAGATGTCGATAAATCTTACCCTAAGTAAAATAAATATTTGCAAGTGATTAATGGATATGAAATGGATAGAAGCAGGCTCACTTATTGTTTTGGCAATATGAATGTAATTTTAAAACTAAATAGCATTAAAAAAGAGTATTTTAAGAATTAACATTTTTATTTATGGATTATTTTGGGGCCATTTACAAAGGGCACATCTTTTACAAACCTCTAGACAGTGCTTTTTCTTTATCCAGACTAGACACAGTTGTAAAGTTCATCTCTATGCCCTTCAGCTGCATGTTCTTCTAGAGACAAAAATTTTGCTACAAGTCAGTTTCCAAGGGTTGTTGTGTGTGCAGGGGAGTGTCTTGTCACATGCCGTTTGTTATGTATATTAAATCATAAAGATAAAAGGGCAGTTGCTTTGAACAGTCATTGCTACTTTTATGCTTTTAAGCATTATTTCTTCCTGCTGAATGTGGTTTCCTGAGCATTTCCATATTCAACAGTTGCATAGCTCAAGTTCAGCTGGCTGGTGTATCTTTCCTTTTGGTTGATTGCCAAGAGTAATCATTAAATAGCAGATATTTGAAACATTTTTTTAATTTAGTTGCTTAAACATTTTGCTCTAAGGAACCTGCAGTGTTCTTAGGTGGTCAAGAAGGCAAATATCTTACTGGTTTGTATAAGAAATTGTGTTGCCAGCAATACTGAAGAGATGGTTCCCCTGTATTCAGCACTAGTGAAGCTGATACCTTAATATTTGGCAAAACAAAAAACTCCTAACATTTCTGTTTAAGCTGTAGAAAGCAGCCATCCTTTATTGGCACCATGCTACACAGAGGTTAATTCCTCTAATTGTGCAGTAACTGTACTAGCACGGAACAAATCTTGTATTCCCATAAACTATATATATGCAAACATTTACCAGAAATGTAACATATATGTGTTCTATTTTCCATAACTATTTAACATCTGTGTGTAGTCGTTATGTGTGAGCTTTAAGTCCATGAGAGTCTTCAGTGAGGGCCTTTGTTGACCACAGAGATCTGGGTCAGCAGTTTTAGGGCCGAATTCTCAACCCACTTCTCCTTATATGGTAATATAAGATAAGGTATATGGTGAAACTTCTGTCCCCACCTTGGTTTATCTTCTTGTTCCAAGTACTCAAACTGCAAAGCCAGTGCTCTCCTTGTTACAGAAAGCAGTCAAGTTGCTTTGAAATTCCTCACCCTTGTCAACTATCCCTTGCACTACTAGTTTTTGTTTTACCTAAATGCCCTACATGCCATATAAATACGACTACAGAACCTACAAATCTGCGATATTGTTTTTACAGTATGAAATCCTCCCTTTCAGTTGAGGCTTTTATATTCAATGAATTCAAAGCCTCATATTATATTGGATAATTATCACATTGGATAGTCATAGTATTTTTGCACTTCACAACATGATCACAACAAAGGGAGATATTATATTCCAATATAATTCCAACAATTACAATTACTATCATAACAATAATTACAAATATGCTTTAACCAAGACAAATCTGGTAACCAAGAAGTGAAGGCAAGCCACAGTTCTTCAAAACTCCAAGTTGTGTCATCTTTTGTGACTGTATTTGAAATTCTAGTTTGTTCCCAAATTTCTGCAAGATCAATGGAAGTCCTTCCACTTTGATCTACACATGAATAACTAGCGTAAATAACACTATCTGACGTGCACCTGCTTTAAAATGTGGTAGTCTATCAGGGATAACCAGAGGATGCATACCCTAACTCTAGGTATTATTTCCTTAAGTAATTTTTCATCACATCCCCAGCCTTGATGTGAAAGGAAAAGGTTTCAAGTCACCCTGAAAAACTTGTAAATTAGACAGTAGAGGTGTCAAGGTTGTGCATGATCTACAGATATAAAACAGATCTCCCTACTGCTGCCTACTTAAAGCCTGAACACAACCCCGGCACCAGTCATCATGTATCTCTCCAGTGCATTAGAACTGTGGCTGTGGAGGGCAGCCCCTGGGGGTTGGAGTTGGCTCCTGGGACCTGGGCAGTGTAGAGAAAAGCCCAGGTGTCAAGGTAAGAACAGTCAGGACTGAGCATGCCCTTGGAATGGTGGTAAAAACTAGGAAAGGCTTTGTTTTTCCTAGCTGTGACATTGGGAAGATGAACTTCTTATGGGCAAACATTAAAAGAAAGATTATACTTCAATTTTTTTCATTAATTCCTATGATCTGATTCAAGTTATCAAACTTAATTTCATTGCCTTTGCAGTTGCAGTAAAGTCAAAATTCTATGCAAGCCCTGTCCTTTTAGAATATTTTTCAAAATCAACAAAACATTGACTCTCATTGCATTTAATACAAAATCACAGGATTTTCACAACAAATTAATGAGTTTCCTCTGTGTAGTTACTAAATTTAGCATTTAACATGATAACACATTCTGGATTGCTTGGTATCTGTTGGATGCCCTTGAAGCAAAAATTTGTATCTGCCAGGCTTACTGAGTGAAAAAAATACAAATAGGTGTTGTAAAAACATAATCTGTACAAGACTGGAACAGGTTGCTCAGAGAAGATGTGGATGTCCCCTCCCTAAACAACCTAGTCTACTGGGAGCTGTCCCCTCCCATGGCAGAAACTAGATGATCTGTAAGGTCCCTTCGAACCCAAACCACTCTATGATTCTATGAAGATGCAGAAAGGTTCTTGGGTTTTAGTACTTGAACTTCTCTGCTTTACAAATGTCTGCTCTGAACTATTGTCCAATAGTGGTTCTTCCAAATAATAAAAAAAAAAAATCATCACCATTAATATGTGGGAATGCTGTAGAATTATTATGTACTTTACAAGTAAGATTTTTTTAAGAAAATCAGTTTTTCAATGTTACTGATAAAACTAAAAGCTTCCTAAAAGCTAGGAAGTCCAATATTCAGCTTCATTGTTCATAGCTATACTAGATGATGTGTTATGACAATTGGTTACAAAACAATAATTAATTAACCTGAACATATGTAAGCTTCCATCTTGCCACACCAAAACACCATCATGTCCTATTTTTTAATGAACGTTCTTATTTTTAGGCATCACATTTTTTAAGCCTCCATCCTCAGAAAGTTCAAGCAGTTATCTTACTCTAAAGCCACACCTAAATCAACTTCTTGGTCCAAAGCAGCTCGTGGAACCACTTTGTGCATAGACTCTCACTCAGAATTTTGCAGTTTTCAGAATATGTGGTTCAAATATATTTGTGTATTCATATTTTTTGTAAATCTTCAAGGGATTCTGAATTAACAAGTGATTTTAACATTTTTCCACAAAATGGAACACGAGGTGAAGAGAAGATCTTGCATATTTAAGCTGATCTAAAAGCAGAGAGAAGTTCTTGATATCTCCTGTAGCAATGCACATGCTGCTCTGTACCTTGTTTAATTTCACTGCATAAAAAGACATGTTCTGTGAAGGTCGTTTGTGGATATATGCATGCCATTATCTGGAGAGGACAGAAAAGGTGGAGCCCTGCTTATGATTTTAGCAACATTTGGCGTTCATATGCATTGGGATGAATTGAGCTAGCTACACATAGTAGGAGAGTTGGCTTGGAAGTACTGTCATTATTACTAAAACAAAGAGAATTTGCTTTATAAATTATTGATTTAGTTACATGGACCAGGGTTTTTTTCCTTATTTTTATGTATCCAATGATTTTTGAGATAGAAAAATGGTCTTAGTGAGTGTTAGGGCCTCATACTTAGCATCAGTAGCAAAAACATACACAATAAGGCAACTGTAGTGTAAAGAGCTCCATGTGGTTCTGTGGTAGCTCACTACTTACTGTGTTTGCTGAACCTGCCAACCAGCATGCCAGCGACTGTGATACTATGACTTCTGCATGCTTCTGATACAAACAATTTCCTACTGCAGGCAATCGGGACAAGTTCTGGTAGCTAGTTTCACTAACCCTCTAAGAATCACTGCTTCCAAAACTTCTAGTCAGTGTTTAAATGGAAAGGATTTTGAAGTGGCCTTGAAATAAGATGGTTTTGTTCTTCACAAGTCTTCAGAATAATCCAGTAATTCTCTGATCAAAAGCCCCAAGCACGTTCACTCTCTTACACACCAAATCTTATAACTCAACACATCCACTTAAAAATGTATTTCACAACCCAAAGTGCAACTGACACTTCAGAAAGCAACAATTCTAGTATCTCAAAGGTCTCATCTTTTATACTAAGATAGAGTTAATGGGAGGAAAAACTAGTTCTAATTCCCTTGAGCATAGCATACAGCCAAAGTTTTCATGTTCATGTCTTTTGTTGCCCCTGTCTGCAATAGATGTGTATCCAGCACAACCTTCAGAAAGATTTATTTAATTATTTTTGTGTTTACCTTTCCAAACTATAGTTTGAGGTGTTGATTGTATCCACATTCAGTGTCAATCTCATGGAAGTACTCTACAGGGTCTTGATTCAGTGAAGGTTTAAGTCATGAAAAATGTTTTCTGGTTTCAGCACTCCTTTCTGTTGAGTGTATCGATGAATTTTTCTCATATGAACACATATGCAAGAGCTTGTCATGATCTATATCCATATTATATGATGGGTTGGAATGCTTCTGGTATTGTCCATTGAAACCATAGGGACACTGAACAGCAGTTATTAGACTGGTATCTTGCAACGGTTTCCGATGTTTTTACTTGCATGATTTTTGTGGAGTGAAATGGATAAAGTTGGCTAATGCTTTAGTATTACTCCTGCATGTGCTACAAAATGGAGTCAGACTTTGGCCTTCCAAGTCTCCTAAAACCTCTGTAGCTTGTCCTAGGGCAGGTTGGATATAGTGACAACAATACGCTGGAGCTGCAGGCTCTTCTCATTATATAAATCAAAACAACACCAGAATACTCTTCTTGAGCCCTGCCAATAAGCTCATCCCTAGCTGGGAACAGAATGGTATGAGGCCATGGCTGGTTTAAAGTAAAACACCATCCTGGGTATTTGTCTCTAAGGGTATCTTGACCCTTTTCACAAAAGTAGGATAAGTAAAATAAATTGACTGATAGAAAAAACATCATTAAACTTGCAAGAGAAATGTAATATCTGCAAAGAAGAATCTTGATATCTCTGATGAGATCACAGATTATGATGATAAGCACAACATAAAAGAGAGTGAAGCAGGTGAAACTAATACTGTCAATATCTCAATATGAAAAAATATACTGTTAGAAGTACTAAAACCTCTTTATTTAAATTATGCTACTTAAGTTAGTTCATTAGCCTGGTATCTAAAGTGGATTAATTTGGATGTGAATAATTTTTTGAAATTTTTAGGGGCTTTCTAATGAAAAGTATTCCAATCAAAGATACAGTGTTTGTTATTAACCTGGTCTTTATTTTATGCATGAATATTAAGAATCTTGAATAATTTATAGGCTTTTCTTTTATATCTACCTACAGCTTTAGGACTTCAGATACTGTAAAATACATAGAAAAAAAAGGGAGTAATCGCTTCTTTTTGTTCATGACTGATAGGAAAATATGAATATAGTTACATTGCAAGACAGGTGCATGTTCATTCTGAATATTACGAAGGGATCTTTTTTCTTCTCATGATAGTGAAAAGTAGGCCACCTGCAGAGACTGTGGAGCTGGTAGCATTGGAGATTTTTAGAAAGGCTCCTTAAACTGGGCTATAAACCCCTGAAGAAGGAACAGGTGAATTGGGGGTTACAAAATGCTCATGGTGTCTGGGAATAGTTATTGGTCTTCAATTTCTGGCTTTATTTCCTCAGTGGGGAATGTTTCTTATACCTGTATCTGTGCAGTGCTGTCTAGGGACTTCTCCCTACAAACACCAAAGGGAAAGGTCCGTCCTTGGCTTTGCTGTCTGCCTTGGCCTTGAGCCCAACTTCCAGATCCACAGGATGGAGGAATGCACTCCAGGGCCTCACATCCCTTCACTTTTCACCAACAGTTCATTGTAGCACATTGTAGTTCATTGTTGGTTTAAGCTATTATTTCATACACAACTGAGTATGTAGGTAGATCTGAATGTGTCAGATGTATATGCATCAAAACAACCACATTGTGTAAAGACAAGCTTTCAAGGAATAGTATTTATTTGGTCTTCTGCATCTGACTGCCTCACAGGTCTGTACAATTTTTAACTGGATCCTTTACATGATAGGTCAAAAAACTGCTTCTTTATAATAAGAATTTTTCAGAAACCTTGTTAATTCCAAAGGTAATCGTTTAAGCCACTTTAGGACAAGTTGAGGAGGTAGCTAACATCTCTTTTATTTGGGCAGAAGATTGATTATTTGCCATTGGAAAGGTATTGTGGCAACCTAAATCTTTACCAGCCTCACTGGTGAAGAAAGTGCCCCACTAATATGCATGAGATTTTAAAATTAACATAAGATGTTCTTATGCCAGAAATAAAATGTTAATTGATACTATGCTACACTCAGTGTCTTCATTTGGTTCAATAGTGATTTGAATGTATATTTTTATTTTTACTTGTAGTAGCTAAGGATGTCAACATTTTTTTTGATGAGCTAGAAAGTGTCAACAGCCCTTCCAAAGATGATGACTCCTTGCTTCACCATGGTAACATGACCAGTACTTCTGATGATGCCAGCAGGTTGGAAGTTGTGGGAGAGGTAAGAACACACAGAATCATTAATAAAATATTCAATTATGCCCATTATAAAAAGAATAATTATGATTTTATTTAAAATCTCATTCTCTGCAAGTCATCTTATGTTTCAACTTTCCCAATGGGGACTGGTTTACCACTCTAAGATTATACTGCTGAAATACAAAGTATCTCAAGTCAAAAGGAAGTTTTACTGATTTCAGGCACCTACTAGTCTATACAGGCCTTTGTTACTACCTTGTTTTCTAAACCACCTGAATATAATGATTCACTGCTTCTGAAAACAATGGAAAAGTTTTCCCTATCTTAATCCTTTGGAGGAAGAGAGAAGAATTTATGAGGGGTGGGTGTCATGAGGATGGAGCCAGGCTCTTCTCAAAGTTATCTGATGATAGGACAAGGGACAATGAGTACAAGCTGGAACAGAGCTGGTTCCATATAAATATCAGAAGGAATTTCTTCACAGTGAGGGTAACAGAGCATTGGAACAGGCTGTCCAGGGGGGTTGTGGAGTCTCCTTCTCTGGAGACGTTCAAGACCTTCCTGGATGTGTTCCTGTGTGACTTGGGCTAGGTGATCGTGCTGTGACAGGGGGATTGGACCGAGGGATCTTTCAAGGTCCCATCCGATTCCTAATGATTCTATGAATTTATAATACATCTCTCTAAAGAAGCATTGGATGTTGGGTTTGTGACACATTGCTTTCCAGTGAAAAACTAGCTACCTGGCTGTGATTAAATGTTGTTCAGAAAATATGCCACAGAGCAATCATTCAGCACACAGTCCCTTTTAAATTATATCTTAAGGCAGAAAAGGCACCATGGTGCCATTATGAAAACTTGGGTCAAAATTTCTTTCTGTAGAAAATTTCTTTTCTTTCATAGAAAGGAGCATGACACCATTTAATTTTGCCTCCTAGGACCCTACAGCCCATGAATGTTAGGGTTATATCAACAGGGATTGAACTGATCAGGAAGAGGGTTTTTTCCCCACACTTCAGAAATGTGGCTGCAACCAGACTGTTTACTGAGGTGATCTAGTGTTACCTGCAATCTGTGCCTTAGGATTTTTTGGCAGAGGGCTGATTGACACAGGTCAAAACTGGCAAGAACATATTCTGTGACAAACCATAGGATATTGCTAAAGCCCCTGTCCTGACCCTGTATTATTATTATTTTACATAAAAATTAGAAGGCATTATTACAGACTATGTCTCTTCCAGCAGATAGAGGGATTTGCAGTGCAAGTTTTTTTGTGAAACACCGATGAGGATAAATTGAGATACTTTCCTTGCGCTAGAAATTTAGCCCATAGAGAGCTATGCTCCTGGGATGTTTAGACAGATAATTAAAGCAACAAAATTCAGGGCAACCAGAGATATATTTGACATTGCTCACATTTAATTTTTGTTCTTTACTCTTCCCCAGCTTCCCATAGAATTCTTTGCCTTCCTCCACTATAATGGGTTAATCTGACATGATATGCCTAGGTTACATTCTGGGATTATGTACCATAAGAGCACAAGTGGAAGGCACACAGTCTTGGCAAATAAAAGAGAAAAATGAATAGAAAAATGAATAGAAAATGTCCAGAAGGACAGAGGATAATGTAAAGTTTTATACAGGTGAAGGTCAGGCTCTTCTCCCAGGCAGCTAGCAACAGGACGAGAGGGCATGGCCTGATGCTGCACCAGGGGGGATTATGTTGGATGTTAGGAAGCCTTTCCTCACAGAAAGGGAAATCAGACACTGGAATGGACTGTCCAGAGAGGTGGTAGAGTCCCCATCCCTGATGGTGTTTACAAAAGACTGATCATGGCACTTAGTGTCTTGGTATACGTGACTGTGGTGATACTAGGTCATAGGCTGGGCTTGGTGGCCTCAGAGGTGTTTTCTAACCTCAGTAATTCTGTGATTCTGTTATATGCTGTTTGCTGATCTAACAATACTGTAAAAAACTGTACTTTAAAAGCTTTTTTCCTCTTTGATATATTCTTCAGTTGGTTGGGTTATTTTTAAAGAAAGGGAAAATATTTGTAGAATATTTTTATAGTTGAAAAGATTATTCTTTTTTGTTGCATAGCCATAACTGAGGAAAATAGGAATGTAGGTCAAGTATGTGTATAATATGGGAAAAGCACAGAAAATTAAAAGTCTTAATGGGAGCTGAGGGAGGCTGTAAACTACAAAAAATGTTGCAATTTATTTGGCCCCTGCTTAATTCTAAAAGCTAAAGACACAGTTTATGCCTTGTATGATTTCAATTGGTAAATATGGGACCCTAACTATACAGTGATGGGGTGAAGTTTGAAGCTCCAAACTTCCTCTGAGACTTTCAGTTTAATGTGGTAGTTAAGAGAGCCTGTGTATCTCCCTTAGTGTCATCAGTATAGTGGATCTGGCACCAGCGAAAGTCTTTCTGAATATATTGATGTTTCTTGGGTTTAGTTTTGAAGATAACATTGCAGCAAAATAATTTTATTTCTGTCTGAATTCATTAAAATTAATTTACAATAAAAAACCCTGCAAGAACACAACGACGATTTCTTCACTGTTTTTTTAGCTGACAAGATGGAATATTGTGTTTCAACTGCTAGCTGTTCATGCTTAACCAGAAGGTCCAAGGAAAACTTTACATATGGACACTTATCAACAGTTCCTTAACTGAGGCAGAGCCATACTGGGAATCTGCTGGTTCTTTGGCTTTGTTTTATGTTTCGCATTATTGTTGAAGTATTGTATTAATTCTACTGAAGTTTCATTATCTGGAAACTGGATTAAGAGCTGAAACAAGATAAAAATTAATGGAAAAAATCTTTAGGAGCCATATTCTAGGCATGCATCCATTATGCCTTTCTTTATGTGTGTGCAATCTTCTTTATCCAAACAAGGGAGGATGATGGAGATGGGATTTTAATAAGCTTTAAGCTTACATGGACCATTCTTGATATTCCAGTTAAAGTACATAGTTTTGAAATTAAAGTTGCAAGAGTAAACCTTAGTTTTTCATTTAAGTATCATTGAGGGCAGAATATAGTTTAACAGCGTCTTTTCTAAATTGGGATTTGCAATGAAGATTATGGTATGTTGCAAAATCAGAACTCTGGTGGTCTTGGTGGCACCTCTTATAGTTTGTGCCATTTCAATTCAGTATTCTTGTGTATTTACCAGAAAACATGTTAACTACATACTTTTTTCAATCAAATCCATATCTTCTTCAGTGATTTGGATGGATGTCGGAAATTATTATCTAAGCTTTCAGACAAAACTACAAACTGCTACTTTCTAACTTTGAAGCACTTGATTTTACAGCTTAGCTTTCGTTATTACAAAATTTGCATATAATTAAACAAGTTATAATGTCAAGAAGAATCATTGAAGATACATGGATGAAGCAGTGAAGATACATGAAAAATGAAGTTGCAATTTACACAAAATTACAATCTAAGAAACAAGGTAATATGAAAAAAGAACAGAGAGAATGCATTTTTTGTGAATTAGAACTGTGTTCTGTATTCCTCTTTATCTACAAAATTTCTGAAGTTATCACTCTTATTGGTGCAGATATTAACCCCTTCCACCAGCTGTCAAGCTGCATGCAGGGGACTCTGATTTCAGGTAGCCACAAATAAAAAAAAAGCAATCTGTTCAGAAGTCAAAGAACCTGCTCTTAATTGAGCACCCATGCTGATAATAACCAGGTACCAAAACAACTGGAAATGAAGAAATAATCTAATCCATCATCAAATTTGTGAACTTTGGAATCCCATCTGATGTACTTTTTTAAAGGCCTGCAAATAAGGTTTCAAATTTTCTTTTTGTTGTTTTCAGTAGTTTAAATGTTTCATTTAAATTCTCTGTAGTTGATAAAGAACTCACTGCATGTTAGAGTTACAAATCCTCATGCTTGCTTGAAATGGTTTAGGGAGAGGGTCTTAATTGGTTTGGGTTGATGGCTGTAATTCAAGCACAGCAATCAGCTCTCGCTGGGAGTTCATCAGGCAATGAAGCAACTTTTCTAGAAAGACAACAGTTTATTGAATACATCACCAAGAAAAAAGGAAAAATCCCCAAATAAGTAAAAGAATCAAAAAGCAAAAAGGTAAAAGAGAAAATGTATCCTGATGCCTTTGCACACAGTCTGAGAGAAATGGGGGACAGCTTACACATTGGGTTTTGGCTTAGAGGAGAGCTCGGGAGCAAGAGAGTGTGCACCAACACTCATAACCAGAAAGCTACCAGACAGACACACACTCTCATCTCACTTTCCAGAAGAGAAAACGGAGGGGGGGTGGGGGGAGGAGGATGGCATTTGATGCTGTGGAAAAGTTTCTTTTCCCAATCTTCATGCAGACATCAGCACACTGTGACGTCTCTGGTATACGTCTAGTTCCCATTGGCTCGGGGCTCTTCTTTGAGGCTATAGCAGCATCAAATGTGGATGATACAACAGTGTTCCAGACTCTCTCTGTTTGCCAAAAGCTTATGAGATCAGTACTTGTGATCTCTCTCTCTTAGTAGAGGCTTCTCTCATTCTCTCAGTGGCAGAGTATACAGGATCTTCAACCTCTCTGCATTCAAGCTCCCACGCAAAAGAGGGCCATGGCTACCCCCACAGCAGAGCTGCAGCCATGCTGTGGCTCCTTTTGCATTCCACCCTTCAGTGGCAGGGGGTTTCAGCAAAAGATTAAATATGTAAAGCAGAAGGGGTGAATCTATTTTTCCAGTGGGGTACTACTGCACTCAGAGAAAGCCATATTCTTTGTGGTACTCCCTGGAAGTATCTGTGTTAACAGTGTATTTAAGCTCAGGTGTGTACAATTGCTCTCTCAATTGTCCCTACCTAACCTTTGTCTTGATTCCAGAGAAATATGGGATTTTAAACCTGGATTCATTCCATATGCTAATAAATTGTGACACATACTCCAGTGCTTCTCCTGGATCAGACTACAGAGGGCCCAAAGTGCTAAAGCCTGAACAGCCTGTGCACAGCTGATCCTCAGTACAGATTATTTTACACATACTTTCCTCTTACATTACTTTACTTGCTAAAGTACACATAGTGACTCTGAGATCTACAGAATAGGAAAATTTCTCGTCAGGAGGCTTAGAAATCAAAGTAGAACCACTAAACTGACCTACCACCTCTAAATCCCCTTTTTCACTCTTCCTTTAATTAAATAACCTTAAATACCCTTTGTCCTTTTTTTTTATCTTCTCAACATAAATTGTTAATGGGAAAAGTTACAGTGTGCTTCCCAAGCTGGTTTCATATTTAATGTAAAAAAATCATTCAGATTTAATGAAAAATACTTTTTATGCCTCAGTTATATAGTTTGTCAGCTTGATATGTAGTACAGATATAAATGCTTTGTTACTGTTTTTTCCTTAGGAATTGAATCTTTTTTCTCACCTTCTCTTTCAGTTCAAAGAACTGTTTCACTACATCATTAAGCTGTGTCAAAAGTCAGATGCTGTAATGAAAGAATCTTAGAAAATTTCTTTCTATCTTTCATAAACTGGATATACCTAGGGGATGGAATTTTGGGATGCTTTCATTGTTTTTTCCAAGTAATCAAAATGCCTGCTGACATTCAGGAAGATAGCTTACACTAAGTTAAAATTTTTGAATGGAAATATTGGCTGGGTTTGTCAGCTGCCCTATTAGTGTGTTCACTTTTTCCAGTTTAAAGTCAGAAGCAGTTCTCCTATGGAGAAATTATTTTGCATATTCCTTTCTTTTCTCAGATATGGAAGGCTAAATGCTAGTTTTTCTTCAGATATTAGATCAAATATTTTATGGCATGGCTATTTCTGGCAGGAAAGATGGAGGAAATTCTTAAAAAACAAGAGAAATAAGCCTAACCCTCCTTTCAGCTTGGAGCTGATCTGATCCTGCAGTCCCTGCATGTTGCGCTGCTCTGACAGAGTACCGTTTGTTCCCACATATCACTCATACAGTACATTTTTGTACAAAATGATGCAACCCTCACCTGACATGGGTGACACTGTCATG
>VZRI01005780.1:4164-19237 GCA_013397515.1 Upupa epops | reverse complement strand
CCATTCCTCGTCATCAGTGGGAATCCTGCTTTCTTTCTTGTGAGACAAAGCCTTGGCCTCTTCCAGGTCCTGAGTGCCTTCTTCCCTGTGGGGAATACCAGGCTCCTCTGACTCCCGGGCAGCTCTAACAGATGAGAGAGTGCCACCCCTCCTATCTATCTCCTTTCCATACTTTTGGATATTCCTCAGCCTTTCCACCTCTTCATTCATCTGCTCACAGCGTGTGCAGGTGTTCTCAGCACTACCCTTACGCAGTGGCGTAAGACTCAGACATTCCATACAACCAGGGTCTGAACAGCCACAGCATTTGTCCGGGGATCGTCTGGGCAAACGAATCCCTCGTAGCGGCTGTTTTAGCCCTGGATCGTTTACTAACGACCATTACTAAACATTGTAGATGATAGATTGGGAGCAAGAAGCAAAAAGTAAACTCCACCTAATAAACAAAACAGCGTCTGTAGCTCTGCCTGCACGAACTGCCGTGCAAACTGCCTCTCTATAGCTAGTTAGGATCCTGTTTGCCTACTCCTGTTTGCTGTGCTCTCTAGAAGCTCCCATCCTTAATTACTGGAAGCCAAACCCCGCTGAGACTCCTTCTTCTGACCACTCCGAAGTCAGGCCGTCTGTTTTTGGAAAATATATGTCTAAAGATAAAGAATGAAGATATTATACAGGGAGAATGGTGTTGGATTGATGGCTCTTCTAGTCTTGGTCTTATGATGAGACTTGTTGCATGGTCTGTGAAGGACCATGAAGTTGTCACTCCCCTTCATTAGCTCCACTGCAAACACAGGAAAAGCCAGTCTGTGACTCTGCTGCTTTTCCACCCACACTGGGAGGTAGAGAGCAAAGTATTTACTTTTGGAAAATAGTAGTTAGTGCAGTAAGAAAAGTGTAGAAATAAAACCATGTGCCTGTAGTACCTGTAGTGGGGGGTGTTCAGGCTTTGAATTTCAGGGAGCAGTGTGAGGATGTGAGAATACTGTGAGGACATTTATCTCATCCCAAAAGTTCTCCCAGTTTTTTAGATTGTTAAAATAAAATTGGAAGGACTCATGAGAGGGATTTTTAATGTATTCTAGAAAGCTCACCCCTTCAAAAAAGGCAGGTCCTTATTTGGAGCTATTTGTGTAATTGCATTTGTAACCTGTGTCCTTGTGTAATGGGTTAGAGTGAGGGTCTAAATTGGTTTGGTGCCTGCAATTCAAGCCCAGCAACCAGTTCTCACTGAGAATTCAACAGGCAATGAAGCAACTTTGCTAAAAAGTGAAGAATTTATTGAACCCATCACCAAGAAGAAAAGGAGAAAATCCCCTAATAAGTAAATGAATCAAAAAGGTAAAACAGAAACTGTATCACAGTGCACTCTCAGAGAAATGGGAGACAGCTAACACATCGGTTTTTGCTTTTAGATGAGAGAACACTCTAACCATAAAGCCAGCACACACACACACGCACACACAGAAGGGAAAGGCGTGGGGGCATGTGGGTCGGCAGAAATACAGCATAAAGCATACATTTGATGCCTGTGGAAAAGTTCCTTTTCCAGAACTCTTGCAGATGTCAGCTTCCCCTGTACATCTCAGGCATACTTCTAGCTCCCCTCAGCTTGGGAGCTCTTCTTTGAAGCAATAACAGCATCAGATGTCTGTTTACCAAAGGTTTAGGAGATTGTTAATTAGGATCTCTTATCTAAGGCTCTCAGTGGCAGAGCATGCAGCATCCATCTGGGGACAGAGGCAACGTGGTGCTGGTTACGTGGGGCCATGGCTGTTGTGGTAAATAGGCCTTTTTCAGGGGCCTGTTACAGGGCCTTCTCCCCTGTAGTTAAGGCTCCAAGGGAGGGAGAGGATTAAGAGTTCCCCACTTTCCTTGACATCTTCAAAAGCTATCAGGCTGCAGAAACGATGTGTAGGAGCAGCATCTTACTTTGGCCAGCTGCCAGGAACTGGGACAAGCTGGTGCTGGTTTTCTGAGTTCAAGCTCTCAGGCAAAAGAGGGCTGTAGTGCCCCCATGGCAGAGCCACAGCCAGGCTAGGCTTCTTCTGTATCTACCCTTTGGTGGCAGGTAGGCTAAGAGTCTTTGCCCGCCTCCCCGCCATGGGCTGCGGCAGTGATGGCAAGAGGAAGTTCTCGGCCCAGCTGAGCAATCTGTCTTACAAGACGCGCTGGAGAAGAAGGGTAGAAAAACAGGAAATAAATTCCCTTTTATAGACTCTGTCCACCAATCTCCTGGAGGGTCAGGACACTGACCCAGAGATCTGTTGGGAAAGCTGCCCCCAGTTTCAAAATAAGATGCTCTTTTGGCATAAAAGCACCAGAATTAGCACCTGAAAATTTGAT
Organism: Upupa epops; assembly: GCA_013397515.1. Taxonomy (NCBI): domain Eukaryota; kingdom Metazoa; phylum Chordata; class Aves; order Bucerotiformes; family Upupidae; genus Upupa; species Upupa epops. Next base: position 16,894 of record VZRI01005780.1, on the reverse strand, counting down.
AATTTTTGAACTGCAATACCCTGCCAAAAAGATCTTGTTCTTGGTTTGTAAATGTTCTTAATGATCAATGTGGGGTTGGATTCAGATTGTGGACTGTGTCTTGGTCAATCTTAAACCAGGTTTCTCTGAATCAAAGATTAGCAATGGCCTATTGGTAATACAGGAGCACCCGTGAGTCAGCCTGGGACATTCATTCTCAGACAGAACCACATAGGGTTTGACATTCCCTGTAAAGCTTTGCTGCTTAAGCTGTGCTTCCTCTTGTTCTGAGTGACCCCATCTGTAGACTTCATTGTCTTCTACAAGGCTAAAATTAGTTCACACCATGCTAAAAGTGGTACCAGTCGTCTCTGATGACTCCTTCCCCTGAGTGACCTCAACATCTGTCATTAAATTTAGTTTTCAGTGCTTCTAATCTTCTGTATTTAGAGTCAGAGGGGAGCCAGTGTTTCAAAGTGCGCAAGTTCAGAATCTGTTAGACCAAGTAGGGTAGTCCCTCATGTCACCACACCCAGTAGATAAGTGTGGAGTAGATTTATCAGATCTCTCTTGACTTTGAGTCACAGCATCTTTGCTTCAAGAATAGCACTGTCCTCTGCTTAGCTCAGGTGCAGTCCATGGACTACCTGATACAGCACTCTCCAACCAGATGACTGATTTCTTGCTGGGCTTTTCATGCAATTTCTTTTCATTTTTCAACACTGTAGCATACTGAAAGCTGATAAAATTCTCCGTGACTTCTGTTGCTATAACAACCTAAGGGATCACTTTCTTTATTTCAATATTATTCTTTTGGGCTTTCTAACCTCAGTCATATTGTCTACAGTGAAGCTCTCTTACAGGTCTGCTCTTAACCAAAATACACTGCTGTGAATGAGCTTGTTTTAAAAATATTCAGTCATTGCTCAGTAATTACATATATCGCCACAGATTCCAGCTGGTTTCAGAATCAGAAAGTCCTGATTCCAAATTTAAAAAAAATCAAGAAGATAAAAGCGAAATCAAACTGTACAAAAGAGATTTGAACAGCAGTGGAGAAAATGTGCATCCTTTTGGTGAATGTTACCTTGATTCTTAATTTAAGAATAGATGGTCTCTGACTGGTTTAGGTCCCCCTTAATTACTAGAACAAAGGCTATAAAAAGTATAAATGATGCATCAGCCTTGAACTCAGCTGCTCCATAGCAGAAGCTTGCAATGAGCCATTGAGAAGGAAGAGCAAACTTCAGATTATTAAAATCTAATGATGATTTGTGATAAAAATAGTAAAGAGGATTGGAGAAATTGTCTACTAATTCCTTTAGTAATACACCATAAAGATTTCCACTACAATTCACAGTGCCAGGCAGCTGGGCTAAGGGGGTAGCTAGAAAGCAGAAGGGATGACAGGAGCTGTTCTGGGGTCTCACAGGGATTGCACCAAATCTATCAATCCAGTGGGCTGTTAAAAAGGGCCTTATCAAATCAATCTACATTTATACCCCTCTGCCAACCAACAGTCTCCATTTAGGCTGTGGCTTTTCAGATTACAGAGGGGTAGAGATCATGCTGTAAAGCCAGTAATTTCCCTTTCTTTGCCCAGTGCTAATTCCATCGCTCCTAGAGGGACACTCAGTCTTAGAAACTATTTCTTTAATGTTTGTACTTCCACCCAGATTTTTAACAGATGTCTGAAACTGCAGCCCCTTTGAAGGGTGAAAGAGACCATGACTCTGTGGGCTGGTTGGACTTTTTATGTCTTCCAGATGGAAATAAGAAAAACATTGAAACAACAGTATTTTAGTGCTGACAACCGTGTCCAGAAGAGCTTTGCTAGTAAGAAGCACAGGAATGGTCTGTGTGAACTCCTCAGAGGCCTCCAGCTCTGACCTCATGAAAAAAAGAGCAAGCTAACAGAATCCTGTAGAAATAAAATACCTTTGCTTTATTCTTTGTTACTGTGTTGGTTCCATCGTTGCACAAGGCAGTGGGGAGATGATGGGATAAGACAGTCTTGTAAGGTAAGTGGCATGCACTGGACTATCCTCTTACTTCAACCTTACTGTACCTGCCAATGTCACTGGGAAGGTCGTGGTTCTGAGAATCACTGTTTTAGGGAACACGATCCTGCTTACTGAATGAGGGAAGGGCTGTGGATGTTGTGTACCTTCACTTTAGCCAGGCTTGTGACAAGGTTTCCCACAGTATTCTCCTAGAGAAGCAGGCTGCTTGTGGCTTGGATGCACAGATGCTGGTTTAGAAACTGGTTGGATGGCTGGTTCCAAAGAGTTGGCAGCTGATCATGAGTGGTGTCCCCAGGGCTCGGTGGTGCGGCCACTACTATATAATATCCGGATGAGGGCACTGAGTACACCCTCGGTTTGCAAACAACACTAAGTTGGGTAGGAGTGTCAATCTCCTGGAGGGTAGGGAGGCTCTGCAGAGGCACCTGGACAGGCTGGATTGATGGGCTGGGACCAGTCGTATGAAGTTCAAGAAGGCCAGAGATCTGGTCCTGTACTTTCGCCACAACAACCCCCAGCAGCACTACAGGCTTGAGGAGGAGTGGCTAGCGAGCTGCCCAGCTGAGAGGGAGCTGGGGTGTTGATTGACAGCAGCTGAACCTGAGCCAGCACTGTGTCCAGGTGGCCAAGAAGGCCAATGGCATCATGGTCAGCATCAGAAAGTGTGATCAGCAGGACTAAGGAGGTGATCCTGCCTCTATACTCAGCCCTGGTGAGGCCATACCTTGAGTACTGGGTGAAGTTTTGGGAACCATAGTATAGGAAGGATGCTGAGGTCCTGGAGAGATGGCAGAGAAGGGCAGCTGTGCTGATTAGTGGTCTGGAGAACAGGTCTGATGAGGAGAGGCTGAGGGAGCCTGGGGCTTTTCAGCCTAGAGAAGAGGAGGCTGACGGGCAACCTTGTTGCTCTCTGCAAAACCTCTCAACCTTGTAGTGAGGTGGGTATTGGCCTCTTTTCTCTTAATGACTAGCAATAGGACAAGAGAAAATGGGGTCAAGTTGTGCCTAGGGAAGTTCAGATTGGATATTAGGAAAACCTTCTTCCCAGAAAGAGGGGTGAGTCCTTGGAACAGGCTGCCTAGGGAGGGGGTAGATGCAGTGTCCCTGGAGGAGTTAAAAAAAATGGGCAGACATGGAGTTTCAGGGGATGGTTTAGTGGTTAGGGATTGTAGAGCAGGTGGCTGGGCTTGGTGATCTCTAAGGTCTTTTCGAGGCTTGATGATTCTGTGGTCATGTGGATGCTTAGCAAAGTGAAATGACTTTCACATTTGCTGATGCTCAAAGGAATTATCACTTACCAAGATTGCTATTTATTTATTATTCCAGGTCATGATGGTCTCTGGCTTGTTTAATTTATGTGGCCTAGGACAGAAGGAGAAAGATTAATTACATTTGTGCAGTGTTATTTTCTTCTAGGCATAGGGCAGTACCCGTTTGATTCAGAAGCTGCTGTAAGTGACGCCTTTCACACTTTGTTCTCAGAGCCCTGAAATAACTGAAAACGCTGCCACTCCTGACTCATATCAGTCCAAAAGAATGTCTCTACTGGTGAAAAAAGTTCAAATCAGGGGTGCATGTTCTTGTTATTTTAGTACTTTCTGCATGCTAGATTAATTTTTTGGTGGCCTAACTGAATAACTTGGACCTCAAAGGGTATTTTAATGCTGTTTATGATTACAGTAACTTACCAGAGTTTGCTAAGGTGCACATGTATTTTAAAAATTTTTGTATCACTATTGAGACCTTGGAGGGGTTCTCAGCAGCACAGAACCATTTTGTAGCAGCTATTTGACATCAGACTGTGTCAATAAGGGCTACTGCAGAGTTAGTTTAAAGCTTAGCTTCATTCCACCTGTGCTTTTGTGGTAGGGTGACAAGATCAGGCTAAGGGGGGTTGGAAGAGACATTAGAAGATCATCAAGTCCATTCCCACTGCTAGAGCAGGTCAACCAGAATTGTGTCCAGGTGAGTTTGAATTTCTTCAGAGGAGGCTCCACAAATGCTCCTTTCCTGCAGCTTTTTCTTGCAGAAGACTTCTAATTTATATTGCTCAGACTCTGATGATTAAAAACTGCTCCTTCTTCTCTCTCGTTCTGTGGAAAGTGGAAGGAGCTTTGACCATACATGATATGGGAGGCAGAGTCCCTGTCTTCTCTGGATTGGGTGTTACCTAGGTGTCAAATGTCAGCTTCCAAAGCAGCAAGTGTTTCACCCCCAAAGCAATTGTCTTCCTAGTGTGATGAGGTTTTTTTTTATGGAGCTCAGCTTGTTCTTACGTTTGGTGTAATTAGTTCATGTTTATTCTGTGTTCCACTCGTCAGCCTGGTAACTTACAGCACTTACTCATTAAAGTCATATGATGATCATGTTTATTGAACTCCTAAGTTGTTTTCCATACAGAATGAATATACCTAGCCACTGCTGAGGCAAAATTTGCTAATCTAATTAGCAATGACACACACATGAGGCTTACATACTTGTTAGGAATGCACAACTTACACGTTGTTAAACTTGGCCACAGCATCTTTCCTATGTTTGTCTCCTCTTGACCAAATACAAATGTCAGAAAGAACATATGAACAGATTAGGGGGCCACTGGCAAACTGTAGCTGACTACAGCTACCTTCATTTTGATGCATGAGAGAAAAAGAAGATACCATTATTTTAACAGTTCTAATTATCCCACTATTAATTTATAGACTACCTTTCCCTCCTGTATTTCTCATGTAGTATCAGAATTCACTTTCACTTGCTGTGATGAAAGATTATTTATTAATAGAGTACTTTATAAACTGAAGATACCAATATCTGCAGAAATAAAAAGCCTTATGCATGTCATGTATGACCACACTCACTGTTTTGATGTGTTTAATATGCACAAGATGTGTTACCTGTGCAGCTCTGGAGTTTCATATAGTGGAAAAAAGAATCTTTTGGGAAGTTATTTTTAGTTTACTCCAGCGCTGCTGCAGCAGTGTTTGGAAGAAAAAAGAAGTCCAGGGTTTTCTCGTCAGAAAGCACCATCTAGTGTCAGGTTTTAAAAAGTCGGCCAAAATGTAAAGAACTATTAAAAATATATCAGGACTTCACTCTAAAACAAATGAAAAGTCTCAGAAGGAGAAATGACAGTGGCTACCCAGGTTAGCGTTGGCTCATGGCACTAGTGTAGTACAAAGGTTTCCTTGGTGCTTGACTGGTGAGTTCACTCTCTGGTCCTTCCAAAATGTTTTGAATGAGCTGTCATGATCACTGATCTTGTATCGTGTACTTGTATAATGATGGTATAATGCCTGTTTCGTATGGAACACAAGAGAGAAACAGCTTTATTCAGCAGGCAGCATCCTGGAGTAAAACCTGATTTTACTCGTATTTTTCCTATTTTCCTTATTCTCATCAGTGTTAAAAGACTTTATTTTCCCTTCTAGTTTGTGTAATTGATTATTTAGAGTTATTTCTGAATTCATTCAGTTGTTGTGCAAGGCTCAGCAGGAGAAAGATTTGCCATTGTGTTTCCTGCAGCCCAGGGATTGGAACAGCCTCTCTGATGTGGGTGAAAGCTGTCTACCACATTATCACAGTGGAGGTCGTGAGGAGAACTGACAACTTTTTGCTGGCAGAAGCAGTGATTCCTGAAGCTGCAGGGCACTCAGGGTCCTCTTATCTCAATAGAAGCTCAGATGTGAAACCTGTCTGTGAATTGCTAATATATAAAGTACGTCCTGGTTACTGCTGCGAGGAAAATGTCTTGGACATGGTGAAGCAAACGTGACGTACAGCTATCTCCTTTGGGAAAATGAATTAGAGATGTACCTGCAAGAAGGATGGAGCAGTATTTATTTTGCCTGATGGCTGTTCAATCTCTAATGTTTAATATGTGGCAGAATTGTTAATTTCAGTCTCTGGAGATCAAACACATGCATAACAATAATTGCCAAGAAAGTGTTCTTAAACTCCCTAGAGCCTAGGAAACATTTTCAGTAGCTCTGTGGAGAATTCTGGATGTGGCCAGAAAGAATCTATTTAGATTAATAAAGCAAAGCATGTTCTGAAGAAATCAAAGGCCCATGAATAAAGAACTGGCTAATAGCTGGGGCAGCCTTAGCAGACTTCTGCAGAGAATGACTGTCTTTTAAAAGTTGAAATAAGTTCTAAAATTTCAGATTCAGTGTTTTTCATAGTGGCAACAGTTTAGCTCTAGAGAAAAAGGGTGAAACAAACAGACTTCATGTCCTGTGGGTCCTTCCAACAACGTAAAGAAGGGCTAGAAAGAAATGGAATACCACAGTTTGAGAACTAGGAATGGGAGGGATGCTACAGAAGCCACTTGAATCACAGTGAAACACCTGTACAGTGAGTAAAGTTTAGAATTTAAGCTAGTGCTGTAGATCAGTAGATATTGTCACCTTTACTGTGCTTTAGAATAACAGCTCTTAGTTCCGGGGAAACCTGGGGAAGCCCCTCAGATTCATTAAACACTAAAAACGATGGTTGAAAAAAAACCATGAAAGTAACTTCCAGCAGTTTAAACTCAACGTTAAACATGATGTTTCAGAGTATTTGGCTTTTTGAAGTGAAATGTTCTCTATTGGGCAAGAGGTGAAAATGGAGCAATGTTCTTTTTCAGGAAAGTCTTGTGGTTTATCCAAGGCACATTGAAAGTGAGCGCAGAGGGGATTAGTACGTTAAGCTCTGGTTTTGGTCTAACTTCAAGCTGCTAGGAACTGAATTGCATTTACTGGCTGTGCTGAGCTACTGCTTAGCTGCACTGAGATAGTGAGAGTGAGAAATCCTTTTGCTCCCATTTACAGTGTTTTAGTACTATACCTATACACACATGGTATGTGTCTGTGGGTGTATGTGCATAGTGATTATTGATATTCTTTGATGTGAGCTGCAAATATTTCCCAGAGGAATGGACCATCGAACTGGGAGCGTAGTTTATAGTTAGATTTTATAGTCCTCCTAGAAATAGTCCGTGGACCTAGAGACGCTGGGGTTCTGGGGTTTACATTTCAGACATAAACAGATGCAGTGATACGATATGAGCAGCAGATGGCAATAGAAGGTTGTTGGAAAGACCGTGATAGTCTGCTTTTAGTGCAGCGTAACGAGAAAACAAAGGACAACAAAACTGCTGTGACACTTCTTGAAAGTGTTGCTTAGTAGAAACAGATATTGAGCCCAACGGAGCATGATTTTCTGCGAGGAAGGCTCGGGATTTCAAGGGCAATGTGCTGTCAGAGCAATTAGAAATTTCCTCAGATGCCAGTTTGTGAAATTCTGAAGCTGCAGAGCTAAACGTTGTGAGGCATTAATAACTGTATTAATATTAATGGGAGCCTACAGCCCTGTCTGGTTAGCCACAGTCTCAGGAAAACCTGTAGCAACAGCAAACACATTTGTTTTGCTCATGGATATGCATTGCAGAGCTGCCCCAGCTGGCACTGCCCAGGCTGTGGGAGAAAAGTGGCACGACTTGTCAAAGGGCATATGACCAGTTGTGGGGGCAGCTGGTATTGGCATGGGAGCACCACTAATTTCACTGATACTGGTGTGGGTGTACCCACTCCTGAGAAAATTCCGTTGTCTCATCAGCCCAGGATAGGACTGTGTTTTGCAGAGGTGCTCATGCAAACTGCTGTGCAAAAGCTTGTGCAATACGAGACACATGGACTTGCCTTTGCCTGATATTAGTCAAGTTGTGCTCCTAAGCTGGAAGAGGCGAGGACAAGTTTTGAAGGTCTTGTCTAGACTAACACACAGAAATTGTGTCACTGGTGGTAGGTATTGCAAAAAGAAGTTCTGTTTGTAACCACGGTCTGGTTTAAATTTGCAGATCTGAGCAGATGTGACCTACCATCTGGAGCATTACTGAAGGTTATATCCCATGTGCTATAGAGTTCATGAAGACCATGAAGAGTCTGTGGCAGCAGCAGCAATGAGCATATAGGGCTGAAACTGCGGCTCCAGGTTTTATCCCTCTTGAAGCCTTTCCCCCAAGGTAGCCTCAAATTTAGTCTTCTCAAGAACATCTATTTACGGAAATTTTATCAGATAAAGTACTAACTGTTCTTTTGTTCTGATCAGTAAAACCAGTAGTGTTGCCTTTCATATGAGATTTTTTTTTGTTTGTGCCTATGTCTGGGGAGTTTGGTGACTCTAGCAGCCTTCTGAATGAATTAAACCTAACTTCAGTCAGCAAAATGCTTTCTGCCTGTGAAGGTCTGAAAAAGCCAAAGAGACGCTTGTTAAATAATTATCATCATCCAGCTGAAAAGCATTTTCTCATTCATTATTGTTCTTTTCATTTTTTCTTGTGAGGGATACTTCCTTGTGTAACTTAAGAAGAGGTTGTCACCTTCATTTAATTTTTATCTCAGCTAAAATTATTTCCCCCTCTCCCCTCCCTGTGAAGTTTTTCTGTTTAGCCAAATGTGTTGCAGCTGCAAGTTTTAATGAAAACCAGGGTAGAGATTGGCCTGTTGATTGTGTTTACTACTGAAAAGGTAACCAGGTAGCTCCCAGGTGCTAAGAGCATGATGGTGGTTTTGATCATGATGCATTGTGATGCCCTCAAATCAGCACAGTATTTTTCAGCAGACAGAGTACTACACTGATGCGTGTGTTGGTACACGTGGAGACAAGCACACCTGTGCACATCTTGATGTGGACAGTGGGGAAATATTAGTAGCTGACATGAAAAAGTCTGCGATTGGCAATGTGTTAAAATAGAACTGGTAGCAATTTAATTGGTGCCAACTTTTCAAAGGAGGCATCTGGGAGCTGTAGAAAGTTACCTTGAACCCATAGCAGCGTTTAAGCTCTCTGGTTTAGTTAACAGATGGCAGATAGGAAGCTGTAAAAAGGGAAGAGTGAATTAAAATGCCTATAACCCCCTTTGTTTCCTCTAATAATCTGGAAGACCTTGGCAGAGGTCTGAAAGCTCATTTGGCTGCAATCACACAGGATGATGTATTCTCTAAGGGACCATAGGGAAGGCATTTCTCAGCGGGTCACAACCGTAATATTCAGTAGCAAACAACAAGGCAAACCGAACTGAGCTGCTGGTGTGCCGTTTGTGTGTGACATTCTCCACTTCTCACAAAGCTGTTCTTCTAGCCTAACCAAGGACTGAAGGGAATTGAGTCTCTTATTCTCTGGCTGTACTAGTGCTTAACTGAATTGAGATACAGTAAGAAAGGGAAATCCCTTTCTTCCCATTCAATTATTTTAAATATACTCTTCAACTTGAGGATGGAAGCACCTGATGTCTGAGCTCCAATGAACCATCCCTTCTTGTTGATTTAGCTCTCATGATAAACAGCCTCTGTTAATGGATTGGGAATGAGGAAAAACTAGAGGGGAAGAACCTCTTAGCTTGTTTTTTAAATCAATTCCTTGTTGTTTTTTGTGTGCAAACTGATCTATGTTCATTGTTCTGGCCAGTAGAATACATCGGTGTGTAAGCTGCATTTTCAGCTGAAGACAGTAATAGATTTTCTTTCCTTAAAGTCATAAGAAAATTGTACCAAAAGTGCAGTGGGGGTCAGTAGTGTTTGTAACTGAGAAGTAATTTAAGTGATATGCTCTTGCCCGTTGTAATATCTCTAGACAATCTGTTTGGCCACAGTGGATTTGACGTTGAGGCAAATAATGGGCAGAAGGAGGAGGGTCAGATTTGCTGCTCAACTCTCCATTTCAGTTTTGATTTATCACATAATTTTGCTCTTTCTGGTGCAGGCAAAGTAGAGTCTGTCGATTTGAGGTCAAAGGCCTATTATTTTCTAACCCACTGTTATTAGAAGTGTTTCTTGAGTTTGTGGCATTCTGAAAAATATGTGCTATATATTTTTGGTAATTTTTACTAAATATGACAAACTGACTTCATTAAGAGAGCAGAAAGTGAATCCTGTTATTACAGGATCATTCCGTGGTTTCCGTATTAACAGTTGTGCTGCTGCTTAGGCAAGAAATGTCATTTGACTTTAAAACCTGGAGCAGACCTTTGTTAGAGGGATTTCCCCTAATGAGTAGACGCCGATGTGTCTTCTGCAAGGAGAGGATGCCTGAGATGTGCCCTTTGATTCTTAGCAATACCTGAAGCATCACTGAAATGCACCCTGAGGTTGGTTTGGCACTTGAGAGACATACTTTGAATTTTCTGCTAGAATCACAACATTACCATTTAGGTTGAAAAATGCCTTTAAGGTCATGGGGTCCGACCATTAACCCAACTGTCCCAAGGCCACCGCTAAACCCTGTCCCTGAGCTCCACATCTACACAACACTGAAATACGTCTAGTTGTAGATCTTCCTTGGGAAACTGTGCTCCTCACCTTAACCTGTTTTCATGCCTCCACATGGCAAGGGTCTCCACTTGTGTGATGCTTTAATAAACAGCTCTGCCCTTATGTGTTTAAGTTGTTAGGAGGGTTCTTAGTCACAACCCCCTTAGTTTCCTGATGCTAAATCAGTGTCAGATACTTAACACACTTCTGCCAAGATTACTTGAAAACAATTTGTGCTTAGAGCTTTGGACATAGAACCAGGTATCATTACCAACTGGAATGGATCAAAAATGGCTTAAAAGGATGTTACTGCATCTGTTTGTGTTAAAATCTGAAGGCAATGCAACTACTCGTCACCTCCATCATAGAAATATGTGGAACATGTCTGTATATCTTTACTGTGTTAGGAGAGTAATGAGAGCAAACACTGGGAATGGCTGGAGGTAGAAGGGCTCCTCTAGCTGTTGTGACCTGTATTTTGTGACATTCAAGCCATTGCAGCTGTGGAACCAAACCTCAGTTGTCTAAGTATCTCTGTTACTCTCAAGTATTTGTTGATGAAAGAAGGAAATGTGGACACGTTTGGAGTGTCTTTTAGTTTTTATTTGGTGTTTATCATTCTGATCTATTACCTGCCTTCTCTTGGGAACTCTGAGGTGTTTAGAAAATTAAAAACAAATGATGCAATTTCTGAGTTAAACACTTTATGGACATGTCTGATAAACCAAGCAACATCATTAGTTTTTGAGCGTTAATGTGATGATGATTCTCCCTGTATCACAGGTTTGATGATGTCACAGCACACATAATCACTGAAATTAATTTGCACTTTTTGTTGATAAACTATTGGCTAATCTAGCTTTTATTTTTGTTCAGAAAAGGAGGAAAAATGTCCCACAATAAATTCTGTGCTTCATAGCCACTGCCTTTTACGTGTGCGGTTTGGAAAACAAATTGAAAAATGAGTGAGAAGAATATATTAGGAAACAGATAGTCAGGATAATGTAGCCTGAAGGTAAATTTATAGTGTAAAAGCAATATTGCATGTTGATAGCACTTGAAAGTAATGCATGTGCTAGAGAAAATTATATTGCAATAGGCCTTGATTACTGTCTGCTTGATTTTTATTAATTTCCTTAATTGGAGAACAATGCATTTTCTAATTACACATGAAAACACTACTGGCTATTGCAGAGCGTTGATGTACTGCACAAACCCTCTTGGTAGACCCACTGCCTGTCCAATTTATAAAGCCTCATCTCAGTGAACATGAGTGATTTGGCAGATTCTTGACAATTACTCAAATTAATCACATGTGAAGCACATTCCAAACTTGTAATTTAGGTGCAATAGAATTCTAACTGTGAATAATTCAGCTCATACAAATACAAGGGTGAAACCTCCACCAGGTGTAATTAGAAAACAATACAGCTGAAGCTAGAATCAAATTTAAAGTGAAAGGTACCATCTGAATAAGTGCTCTGGAAATAATGGCTTTGGCCAGAGGTCTCCTTCCTTCAGACCTGCAAGGTAGTTTAATATAAAACTAACTTATCAGGTAAAAAAATATTTAAGCCACACAATCAAAACGTCAATCCCAGACAAATTTATTCCACTTGTAGCTCTGTTGAGATGTAACTTAGCTTCAGCCAAAATAAAATTAGTTCAGCGATTTAAACTAGAATTTCTTCACGTGAATGTTCTTTGCTGCAGATTAATGTAATAAATTGATCAAGGTGCCTAACTTGCGACTCAATCTTTCGGATGTAGTTCCATCACAGTTCAGCAAGATACCTTGTATAATTTCTACTTCCCTGGATGGGGCTTGAGAGCGACCTAAGAAAGGATGAGGACCCTTCACCCTGACTTATCTGACTTATCACCTGCCTCACTTTTGCAAGGTAAATTCAATGCCAGGTTTTATAAAACGAGGTAGCATCTGGCTTTACTGCTTGATTCTATCTTCAAGCACAGTCTGTAAAAGCTGGACAGTGCCCAGTTTTGGAAGAGGAAGCTAGACCCCCAGGGCCCCTGAGGATGTCATAAGAAAGGAGGAGTTTGCCTTGTTTGATGAGGACTGAGTTTGGGACCAGTTAAGCAAGTTGGACATCCACAAATTTGTGGGCCCTGATGGGATGCACCTATGGGTCAGCACCCAGGGAGCTAACAGATGTCATTGATAGCCCACTCGCCATCATTTTGGGTAAGTCATGGGGAACAGGAGAGGTGCCTAAAGGCTGGAGGGAAGCAAATGTCACTCCACTTTTCAAAATTGGTAAGAAGGAGGAGGATCTAACTATAGCCTGGTCAGCTTCACCTCCATCTTTGGAAAGGTGATGGAACAACTTGTCCTTGGTGCTGTCTTTAGGCACATCAAGGATAAGAGGGTTATTAGGAGCAGCCAACATGGCTTTACCAAGGGGAAGTAGTGTTTAACCA
>VZRI01005778.1:0-20105 GCA_013397515.1 Upupa epops | reverse complement strand
TCTGTCGGGATCCCTAGGACTTTTCTGTCGGGATCCCTAGGACTTTTCTGTCGGGATCCCTAGGACTTTCTTTTGACTGGTTGTTTGGGTGTACTGTTGGGTTTTCTTAGTGTTCTTAATAAAGAATTGTTGTTCCTTTTCCCAAATCTTTTGCCTGAAGGCCTTTAAATTGAAAGAATTTGGTACCTGTCTTCCTAAACCAAGACAGTGCCCTTCCGTGCTGCCTCTCTGCTGCCATAGTGAGATGGGGAAATGGTGTGAGCATGAACTCCTCTGCTGAGGAGCCTCATTAGCATGCTGAGCAGCTTCAGACTTTAATGTCGCCATCCTCCTCCCCTGTTTGTCTCTGGTTGCTAGTTCAGTTGAAAAAAAGGAGGAACATGAGGTTCTCCATAAGCAAGAAAAGGGAGTGCAGACCTCTGGCTGGGGGTCCCATTAGCAAATACTGAGTGTGGACAGGGATTAATTAACAAGAAACCCTGGGTAGGCTTGTTGGGCAGGGAATACAGCCCCAGAAGAGCCTGGTGCTAAGGGCAATTGTCAACATGTAGTAACTGACTGCACAAAAATAAATGTGTTGCTAAATTGTTCATGAATCTTTCCCCAACCATGGGATCTGTTGTGATTCCAACTCCAACTAAGAACCATCAGTTAAAGTGGGCAAAGGGCAGCAGGATGCTCCCTGTCCCTCTAGAGCAGCCAATGGTTCTGGGTCAAGCCTGCCACAGTAACTTTCCATTCAGAGGTGGTATCAGTTTATGAAATAATGGCAATGCTCTGGGATTTGTGGAAGAGGCTGAAGGAAAGATAAATCAACTACCGAGACTGCCTCCTGCTAGCACAGTGCTGGCTGTGGTTCTGCGAGTTGGTTAGAGGAAAGATTATAGGGATGCTCAGTTCTGACCACATGGGATTTATCAGAGCAGGTCTGCTGCTGTCTGTGACAGAGAAAAACGATGCTCTGTGCTGGGACGGGAATCTGCAAGCCCCAGTACAAAATGAGTAATAAGGGTAAATCAATTGGAGATACACTGGGTACGTTCTGGGAACAGCAGAGTGAGCAGTGCGGTGTTCAGCTCAGTTGGTGCTGTTAGATAGATGCTGCACTGTTTATGAGGGCATTTGCTGCTGTTCTCTTTAATTTTAGCCATACTCATGGCTATTGTAATCATGCTTCATTTTAGTGTTGCAACAGCATTATTGGGAGAAAAAATAGTTGTGCAGATGCTAGGATTCTTCTGAAGTGCTGTCCCGGAGCTTCTCCAGGTCTCAGGGGTAATCTGAGCCAAATTTACTGCAGCCTGGCTGGGTTACTTGAGGGTGAGGTATCTTCATGTATTGTTCCTCACTGCTGCTGCTGCCATCTCTGTATTGTTCTGAGCCATCTCTTGGGGGATGTAACCCACCAGGCCTCAGCTTTCTGCAGGGGAAGCTCGGATTCACTTTTCTTCCAAGACTGTCTCTTCTTCAGTGCATCATTTCCCTCTGTGGCTCCTGAAACAAGCCCAGAAGTGTTGGAGTCCAGAAACATTGCCCTCAGAGCTGTGCAGCCAGGAGATGGGAAACCAAGGAGCATTTTCAAAGCAGAGCAGCCTCTCTGAGCACTGCATTACACCTGATGGCATGCTGGGTTGGAAAAGTTGAGCTTTCCACTGTGCTTTCCCAGGAGCCATTGTCAGCCCATGGACTAGTGTCCTCTCCCAGCATTGGTTGCCAGTGGCACAAAGAGGACACTTAGCTGTCAGGGGGAAGATGCAGATCTTTCTTTCCATGGTGTGGGAGATGAAATAAAATGATTATTGCTTGGTCTTCCCCCCCGCTCCCCAACAGCGAACTGTAGTTAAATGTCTGTTTCCTTAATGTCTCCTGTGGTAATTCAAGGCAACTTATTAAAGGCTCAGTGGCTGCTGCTGCATAGAGCTGTCTTTTCCCACACAGCACCCCAAGCAAGGTTGAGGTCTGTTGTGTGAGAGGCTGCACTAAAACGCAGCAAGATGTGACTTCTGCTTTAATGACCTCCTTCTCTGCAGGGAGCTGGGATCTGAGTACCCCCAAAGGAGATGGTTTGGTTTGTGTTTTTTTGAGATGTTCCCTAAAATTAAGAATGAGAAGAAAACCCTGTTTCTGTGCAATTGCTTCTAAAGAGGAAGGGTAAACTTAAAAGTATTAGACATTCCTTTGCCGGTCCATGCTCAGGACTGTGGATGTGATGGGCCAAAAGACAAGCAGCTTTGTTCAGTGATGAAACACTATTGCTCGGTAGGAAATTTCCTATATGAAAATCTCCCTGAGTAAGGGCAGCACCACAGAGACAAGTGTCAACACAAAGCTTCAGCTGCGGGAAGGAAAATATATTACAGCTCTCAGGAGAAAATGAGAAGGAAATCCAGCATGCTTTAATATGCACACTTCGCTAAGGCTTCCACTCCTCAGTCAGACTTCCTCTCCTTTGGAAGAATAAAAAATGGCAGTGAATTAAGAATCAAACTGTCCCATGTGTGTGACTTCAAGTGACTGGGCTGGATGTTTTTCATGTTTACTTCATGCACTTACATTAATTGAAATGCTAGTTATATTGAATGAGTTTTTAGAAATACCCCAGCCTAACTATATCTCAGCAAATGTCACAGGGAAAGGACATTTAATTATAGCCTGGTTCAGGAAAAACAACAATACTAAATTAATACTAATGTCTGTTTGAAAAACGTAATAAATGTTAGACTAGGTGAGGAAGCATGAACAATCATCTGCAGCTTTGCAGGAAGCTGCTTTTGCAAATTTATGGAAAATTAAAGCCCATTATCATCTCAAGTACTTTGCAGAAGAGCTTTACCAGAGGTTGTAGTTATTCCCCTGCCCTGATGGAGCACTCTGGTTTGCCCCACACTGCAAGCTCGGAGCAACGTGTGCCCTGGGCTTGGTTATCTGGAGCCTTCCCCCTAACAAAGCCCCTGGCTGGGTAAGAGATAGGTTGGTTGGCTGCTGGAGTGTTGTCCTCTGTAGGGCAGCAGGGTCTTGGGGCTGATGTGAAGGTGGATGCTGAGCTGGGAGTGTGGGACAGCACCTGCAGGTTGGTGTGGGAAGGGAGATACTGGGGTTCAAATGCTGTTTAAAGGTGAGTCTGCAGGTTATATGGGGCTCTTTTCATGAGCACTGAAGCAACAAATTGTACTGGAATAGTCAACCCAGAAGGACTGTCAGCCTTTGGATAGGTTTATACAGGAGCTGATACGTATCAGGGGAGGACTCTTACTGCCATAAGCAGATGTTGATGGCTGCCACTCAGAAAATGACCTGAGCTGTAAATCAGCTTCTCTACCTCTGTGGGATTGTTTTTCCTTTCTATAATTTTCACTGTGCTTAGAACAGCATCAAATTCTTCTCCCTCCTTCATCATCTCTTGTGCTTCTGCCAAGGGCTGAAAATTCTCAGTTCCTGAATGTCAATGCGAAGCTTGCTGCAAACCCTGGGAGGGATTTATGTCACTTGTGGTGCTTCTCTGACAGGGGACCTGCCAGTAACCTGGACAGGGCTGGAGCTCCAACAGCAACTGCTTGGCCTTTTGGCAGTGCTGGACCCTGTGGAAGCAGCCTCTGATCCCCTGGGTACCTTGGTCAGAGATAAAGCCACAGCAATTGTTTGGAGGTGTCTGGGTGTTGGTAACGTCTTCACACAAACACTGGGTGTAGCTGTAGTGGTTGGGGGGAGTTGCCTGGCTGGGAGAATGACTTGGATGCATTTTAGCATAAGAGATCAATAAAAACTAGGCCTTCCAGCTGAAAAAAGGCATTGTCTTCTTGTCTCTGGCTGCAGGTTCTTACTATTCCCTGACTCAGTTGCTCTGGGATGCTGCAGTTCCACCCTACTGTCTCAAAGGAAAGAAGGAAGGACTTGCATAACATTGAAAAAGCAGTTCTGTGGGAACTGCCTATGCTCAGTGCTGTCCTTCTTGCTCCTGTGCACCCCAAAGTGTCTGTGCTGATAGCCTCCGTCCCCACCCCAGAATGGTGAGCCCAGCTCCAGCTGGCTTTGCTGTGCAGCCTGGAGAACTAGAGCTGCCATGTCCTCTCTTTCTGAACCCAGTTTACTATTCTTCATGTACCTATTCCCTTCTAGTAATCCCTTTGGAGGCATGAGGAAGCTAGAATTTCCCACCAGCACCCAGAATAAGCACCTCACTGCACTTGTCTGCCAGGCTGGCACTGTAGGCATCATTACCATGAGGTAGTGAGATTTGAAGATCCCAGACAGAGCTTCAAAATTGCTTTTGGGCTCAACTGGGTTTCTTCATGATATTTTTTTTCTTCTCTGAAACACATAAACTTCTGATGCTCAGGCTGTGGTTTACCTGCTCTTTCCATAGTTGTCATGCTGTAACTGGCAGATAGATTTTTATAGATTTTTAGACAGGAGATCACACAGTTACTGGTTTGTAATGTTTAATCATGTTATTTTGGAATACTAAAAACGGTGATCTGAAATCAACATATATTCTCTCAGCATAAGCAGACCTGGCCTTGGCCTGTGATTATGGCTTCCTTTAGTATCTTCAAAAATATTAACTTAGGGTGTTTTGGAAATTCTGTCTCTTTTTCCTTTTACTTTAGAGGTATCACTTTGTGCAGTGCCCTCACCTGTCACTGGAAACTGGGCTTTGGTGGGGGGGATTGAGTTCTTTAGTTCTGCTTTTTAAAATTTTTTTTTTCTCTGCAAGATCCTTGTCCTAGTTTAGATTTCCCAGGATATTCAGACAGGAAAAAAGGGGCAAATTCTATAGTAAAGTAACGATAAGTTTTACTAATGAGAACAATTAGAAAGAAGAAACAAAAAAAAACCCCAAGTGCTGCTGCCAGCCAAGGGAGAAAAAGCCTGAACTCCCTGCATAAGCATCAGCCATGTTGAAACTAAAAAGGAGAAAAGAAAATAAAAAATAATAAAGGGACAGTAAAATGGGAATTATAGGGCAGAGGAAAAGGGAGACAAAATTTTTCATCCAGCTCCCGAGTCAGGAGAACACAGGAGTCACCTGCATGGAGCCAAGAAGGCAGCAGCCCTTAAGGCACCCCTTATAGGCTGTAGGAAGGAATCTGATTGCATCCCTAGGTCGTCTGTCGGGGCTGGGGTCAGCCCCCAAAATTAACCTATGACACTCTTGTCTTATGATATGAGTTTTCATTCATTAAGGTAAGGTGAATCCCACTTTGGTTTCAGTTGATGGTAACCAATGAGCTCATACATATGTTTACAACCTGTGCTTGTAAAGCTTTTCTTTTTATCTGATTAATAAAAATACCTAATACCTACTTCTAGGCTACAGCTCATCTCCTTCTAAGCTAGCTCTAATCTAGGCCTCTAAACTAGCTGAAATGGACTGTACTCCAGAGGTGCCCGTTCTCATCCCACCTGGACAGGCAGTGCAGATGCAGTTTTCCACACTGGACAACCTGAAAGTTAGAGGACATGAAATCCAAATGCTGAAGCTTAAAATATTTTGAGCTGTGGAATAATATCTCATTACTTGTAACAAACTCTTCAATATTTTGTTTCCTCTGACAGCTAGCTTGCTTCTATCTAGGATTAAAATTATTTCCCTGCTCTGCTAGCTGAGTTCAGTTCTTCTATTCAAACACTACCCACTCACAGTCAAGTTCAATTTAGAAGAGGCATTCATGCTCCCATTGATGTTTCACTTGCTTGTGCCTTGACTTCTTGAGAAATCCCTTTGAGCAGTTCTCATCTGTGTACTGAGGCCATCTGCTCCCTGCAAGGATGGCGCTTGGGAGTTTCAACTTAAGTTTGTTTTTTTCTAGTGTTGCCTAATAACTACCTTTTCTCACTTAGCTGTAGACTATTGGGCAAGACTAATCTTTCCAACCATGAAAAACTGTACCTGTTTTAGAGCCATGTCTTTCTTTCGAGCATGTATTCATAAAAGCAAAATCTTGCATGAGCCCTTTCTGATGGTATTTTTTGGTGCCAGGTACCTTCCTGTGTCTTTGTTTCCCAAGTCCTTCCAGGCAAGAGACAGGTGTTATAATCCATTATTTAATTTCATATCTCATTTCTCCTGTGCCCTGTTAGTTTTATCTACTTGATGTCCTGTGCTTTCAAATTTCTATGTGCCAGTGGGTAACTTTCCTGCAAAAAAATTGACTATGTTTTGAAGGAAAAGGAGTGGATTTACTAAATCAGGTGGCCTTGGTCTTGCCTAGACCATTAAGCTTTGTAGCCATAATACACCAGTGATGCCTGAAAATCTACAGTGGCTTTCCTCTGTCCAGTCCCAAACTGCAGCTTGGCACTGAGGCAGTGCTGTCTTTGGGAAAGGCGATGAGTCTCTGGCATTCTTAGGTATTTAGATTCTTGAGGAGACTGAATAACTGGTCTTGACTCAAGAACCTCAGACCTAATGCTGTGTTTTTAGAACTCTGGCCATGGTGGATTTGAAATGCTCCTTTGCTTTTGGTGAAGCAGTTTTTACCTGCTAGTGAAATCAATGTGCCTTGCAACTGCAGTTTGCCTCCTCGGTGCCTTCTGTGAGCTGACCTGGTGGGGATACAAGCCTGCAGCAGTCATCTTCTGCTGTGCAAAACCCTGAACTGGCAAATGAGGCTTTGAGAAACAAGCACAGTGTAATCTCAGTGTTGCTGTGGAGCACGCTGTGTGAGTGAAACTCACCTGCCTGATTGCCTGCCGTGGTTTACAGTGCTTCTTCTTCCTCTCTCCTATTATGTGCAGTGAAGAAATGGATTATTCTGAGCATTTGAACAGATAGCTGCAGCCCTCCTAGTCCAAGGGAAAGAGATGCTGTAATATTTATTAGTCTGTTAATAAGGATGCCTGGAGTGGAAATAAAGGAGCCCTGAAATACAAACATGGAAAACAAACATCTATGCCTGATACGTGCACCTCATCAGCTAGCAAAACAGAAGCAAACTGGTAGCTCTGTAGTCTAGAAATGGGCCGCTATGGAGAAAGCATAAGAGGATTTTCCTATAAAACTGCACAAAACCTGCAAATCAACATTCTGTGAGCCGAGCCACTATAAAACAGGCATCTCTCCACTCCATTTCTAAACTAATTCATATAAAAGCAAAAAAAACCCAACGACCCTCCACCCGCAGATGCCAAACCCCTGACAAATATCCAGCCAGCTTCAGTTCATGTTGCAGGGGAGATGGTTGCTAATTTTTCTGTAGAATGACATGGTGCCAGACTGTTATCCTGATGCTCTTTACTTTAGCTAGAAATGTCCTACAGCTTCTGTGTTCTCCTTTCTGAGAGTGGGGAGGGGCACTTTCCCCTGTCTCATGATTAACTGTTCCACAAGTGGGAGAGATTGTGGCAGGACAAGGGACAGCAGTAATTCCTTGTGGTGCTGCAAGGTCATAGATGCAGAAGCCATGCATTTCCTCATGCTTGTTAGCACCACATTTGAATTTCTGGGTCGCTGTGTGCTGGATCAATGCCAAGCCTTGCTCTGTGTTAGCAGCAGGGATAACGTGAAGGGCTTTTGGTAACAATTCAATGATATTAATTTTTGTGATGAAATTGAATCCAGAGAGTACCTGCTCACTGTTGCATGATAAAACACTGTTGCATGATAAAACACTGAGGATGGAGGATCTGGGTACCTCCAACTGAACCACTGCAGTTGCCATGTGATTTTGAGTGAGTGCTGGTGGCAGAGTGTGTGGTGATGATATGGTTAGAGATGCTGTCTTGGGAGGAACATCTGTAGGTCTGAACACTGCTGGACAGTGGGATACACCATGCCCACATGTACCTGCAAGGGACTCGTGGATTTGGCATGGAAGCTCAGGCATCCACAGTGCTTTACTCCAGAGGCCCAGCCAAGGACTGTTCTCTGCCACTGCAGACATCTGCTTGCAGTTTCCACACCTCATCCAAACAGCTTGAGCTCTCAAACTGTTGGGGAAAAAAGCTGTGGAGGCAAAAGAAGGTAAAGAAATTAGCCACCACACTTGGTGAGGAGCTGAAAATTCACAGCTTGGGGCAGTGCTGGGGGCTACAAATGTCAGAGGCTAGCCTCACCTGGCTTAGTAGGGAACTAAGGGAGGCTTCATAGCCCAGGAAAGAAGAGGATAAAAACAGCAAAAAAAGGTAAAGCAGGAATGAAAGTTCACTACTCAAATGAAGGAGTATGGAATGAGGTCTCCAGCTCATTTTGTATGAGCATGACAACAGTTTTATACAGTGAAGACAGTTCTGTGTAATAGCATGAGCACCTGCAGGGACTCATCATCAGGCACTTGTTTTTTGGTTCTCCAAGCATTGCCTGTGGTGGAAGAGAATGTGGATAATAGTATGTTGGTTCTTACTACCTGCAAGCCTGAAATGCATAACAGGGATACTGGGTTCCCCTCCCCCCTGTACTGTTGCACAAGCCACTAAGCTAAAGCACTGGTTATTGTTGAGCATCTGTGACTTTTAGAGTGCCCTTTCCGTCTGCATGTGTGGCAGATGTTTTAAGTGACTTTAAGTCAGACGTTCCATTAGTGAAGTGCTGAAGCAGTGCCAGAGCTGATCACCTTTCATTTGGATGTCTTCCCCTTCTCACTTCTGGACCAGCAGCCAGCCATGACTTGGATTCCAGGTAAGCATCCAGATGCAACAAACTATTCAAGGCAACTTCCTCGTGCTGCAGCTCTTTGAGCAGATGGTCCTTATAAATGTATTTTAATAAATTCAACTTTCTCTTTAGGGTGCAGAGACACAATGCAACTCACTCTCTGGGGTGGGCAGTGACCCCCTGTCTGTCATTACTGCACACAACCATGAAGATGAGTGTGTGGTTTTAACAAGGATGTTTGTGCTGCTGTGCTGTGATGCCCGCTCACAAGTGGGATCAGCCTGAGCAGTCTAAGCCATGGGTATGACTATGAGAGGTCACAAAAGCTTCCTCGGTTTTGAAGCTACTAGTCCATCAGCTTTCAGAGGGAAGTTTCAGTTCCACTGTACCTGATTAGGCTGTGCTCAGTGTTGCTTGTCCTGAGGTTGGGGGGTGATTTGTTTTCTTTCACATAAGGTTTATCTACTCAATTTTAGAGACAATAAGGGGAAATAAGAAATGAGCCTAGCAGAGGGTATCAGAGACTCAGGTAGTGTTGGGAATTGGTGAGAATTCACACAGGCAGGGGTAAAGGGCTCTTGCAATGGCAGAGCCGAGATCAAGGAGGCCACAAAGCAGTGGAGCAGAGCTGGGAAAGTGGAAAAGGAGGGCTGTGACATTTTCCTAGGGGTCCTCGTATGATATTTAAAAAGCTGAAGCAGCTTCCAGGCCAAAAGTGAGGCAGATGGAGCAAGATGCTTGCCAGAAAAGCAGGCATCCCACTCCCTTGTTTTTGATGAAGGGGGACAATGTGTGTACTAAAGCCCTGCAGGCTGTAAGGCAGTGTGTTCTGTTTAAGACCAGAGGTAACTTCATTACAGCAGTTATATTTAGCCTGCTCCATAAAGACTCATTTCAGTGGAATATTACATAGAAACTGTTACTGTGTACGGCACACTAGAAAAATGTGGTTCTCTGTCCCACAGAACTCACAATCTGCCTCTGCAAATTAACTTTGCTGGCAAAGTTTAAACGGCAAAAGGTAGAATATTTGAATCTGTGAATTATCAAATACAAGCATAGTAAACTCAGGGTGGGGAGTAGGTCTAGCTGGGAGGGAGTATCTGGTGCTGATGCATTCATGCTTCTGAGGTTGTGAAGGCTCCCAAGGAACAGACCTGGACCAAGGGTCCCACAGAGGTTATTGGTTTTACACAGAGAAAGAAGAGACCTTGGGGTAAGAGTGAAGTTGACCAGCTGTGCTCAAGCTTTGACAACGTTTGCATGTGTGACTGACATTAAATCATGCCCTGCCTGGGTGTTACCAGCAAACACAGGAACGTGTCACCAGAGAGCATATAGCATCTCCAGCCATGGAGATACACAGAGCCTGACTTCCTAGCTTGTGCTGGCTGACCTTGCCCTGCCTCAGCTATCTTGATATCACCAATTATCTAGTCCCATCCCTCTTACTGCTTGGAGACACAGGTACTGCACAGTAGTCAGTTGTGAAGCTTGAGGAGGTACCCTGAGTCCCTGAAATGCCAAGAAGAGTGGACACAGGCTGCTTGAGGAGTGCAGGGAAGTAAGAGGGTTAACTGTGAGAAGATGTGCTTTTGAAACTGGCACTGAAACTTTCTCTGCTCCCCAGGGAAGACGTATGGTTGCTGCTTCCCTTCACACCCTGGCCCTGCACCCTAGGGACTCCCCAAAGTCCCCTTCCACACACCTGGCCTCCACCCAAACCTCAGGCTCTTTCCCCAAAGATGGTCCAAAAGCATTGGAGGGTCCTGTTGGATGAGCTCCAGGTTCAGGCTGGGGCAGAGATGGACTACAGTGACCTGCCCAATGGGAGCCACAGCTCCTTGTGCATTTGCAGGTGCTGAAGCATCCTCCTACTTGGTGCAAAATCAGGGGCAGAAGGAAGAGCTGATGGGGGCAGCTGCCCCATGGGCTCTTTCCACCCCAGGTAAAGTATCTTCCTGACAGAAACCACACCCCCTATGGAGGCTTCCTGCAGGGGCAATGCCCTGAGAGCACCTATGGCCACAGCTCAGGTAGCAGCTTTCAGCCCTCCAGCACTTTTGCACCACGAGGTGTCTCCAAGCCTTGGACCAGAAATCAAGAATGGGGAGACCACCTTCAGGAAGGGCTCAGCAGATTCTGCTGCATGTCACACCTTGCTGGGGAGAGGACTGTGGGTGGTTTGCTTTTTAAAAAAAAGCAACCATCTCCTGGAGAAGTGCCAGACTCCTGCAAGCCAAACAATAGTGTTCTGCTCTCTTCTGCTCGCTGGAGGAAGGCTGGGTGGGTTGGCAGTCTTTCTCCTGTTCCATGGTCTCACCAGCCTGTGCAGAGGGGATGCTGGCTGCTCTGGTATCACTGATGGGGTAAGGAGAGATGTACGGCTCCAAGACTGATTCCTGGGAAAGAGCTTTAGCCAGCTAACAGTTGTTCTCATCAAGGCAACAAGTCAGGAGCCCACTGCAGGAGACATCCTGGCCATTTTGGCTGCTACTGGGTGCAGCCAGTGGGTGGGGAGGAGCTATTCAAGGTGTCAAATGAAATCTAGGCTCCAAGAAGCGCAGGGGAATGATGAACCTTAGCTATAAATACTCAGTTAAACAGCCATAAACTGCATACAGCAGCGGCGTAAGACACTGCAAACAAACGGTCATTCATTCAGCTGCTGAGCAGGGCTCCTAAAGCAAGATTAACATAAACATGTTCTGCCTCCAGAAGCCAGAGGTTTATCCTACCATTTTTCTATTCAGAGCCATATTAAGAGCACTGGAATGTGCCTCAGGAGCATTTTAGCCTTTGCCCGTAATAAAGAACAGACGTTTTCAGGCCTGGTTTCGTGTCCCCAGCAGAATCTGAACACCGGGGAGGAAAGCTCCTCTGCTGCTGGCACACCTGTAAGCAAGGTGCTTTCAGATTTTACTTGCCGAAAGGAAGAGGTTTGGGGAACTGGTTGCACTTTGATTTCCATGTAGGACTTCATGGAACTGTAACCCCTAAAGAAAGGTGAGCCAGAGGGAGAAAGCCCAGCTAAGAGAGGCTCAGGGCTTCATTCCTTGTGAAACTGGAGCTGGACAGCCAGCAGCAAAGCAGCAGCATGTTAAGCTCCAGTAGTAATACGTGTTGCCAACAGTGGGAGATAAAAGGGGTATTCCTTACCTGGTAACCTCAAGTTAGAATGACTGATTTTGTTACTCCTCTCAAAAATCTGTCCTTTTTTCAAGTATTCCCTAAACCAATCAAGTTTAAGTCATTGGCATGTGGAACATGCCACAGACCACTACAATTCCGTGCTTGCTTTAGCTTAACACTTTTCTATTTCCCAGCTGTAGATTGTGGTTCCCTATTTAGTGATTAGAAGGTGGTTCTTCAACCATGGACATCAAAAAAAAAAGCCTCCTCAGATTCAGTTCCCTAATGTATATTTATCCAGTTCACATCTAGATTTGCATGGTAAGTGGGATGCCTGCTTGGCATATTCCATACAAAGAAGGGCCTTTTCTGAGAGGAACCTTCTTAAACTGATTTCCAGCAAATATCTGAATACATCCAGATTTGAGGAGGTCTTGATTTATGTGTGTCGGCACTTGATCTGAAGCTGCAGGCTTTGCTGGGAGAAACGACTCATCCTGAAAATGACTGTTTTAATTTAATTCTTATGCTAAAGGTAGAGGATTTTAGAAACCAGTTGTAATGGCTCATGATAAAATATGGAATGGCAACCACCATTACATTTGTTGTTGTCTCTTTCTTCTGAAAATCAATAGAACTGACTTTCTTCTACCTTCTGCAGGATTGCATGCGGCCACATGCAATCACAGGGGACCTTGCACAGAGATGAATAAGCACAAGGCTATTGTAAATGAGCAAAGCACCTTGAGATCTGTTTTACAGCACAGTCATGTTCTCTGAGCTGGCCTGGCTCTGTCCTAGGGAGAAGAATCCTTTCCCAGCAGCAGTTGGGACCTCAGGCAGTATTTAGGTGTAGTACCTGGACTTCTCACTACTGGCCTTGTCCCAGTCTGAGGGATGGAAGAGACCCTCTGCTGAAGAGAATTTTCAGTGCCAGTGAATTGATTCCCAACTGAAGCTTGTCTCTGCCTCAGTTTCCCCACCTGCATCACTTCACCAGCTCTCTGGATCTGCCTTGTCACCTCACTTGATTTCTTTTCCTTTGCCCAGGATTTCTGTTTTCTAAATTGCAAAAAAACAGGTGCACAGGCTCTTTCTGCTGTTCCTGCTACACAGCTGGCACATGTGCTTGCCCCTTCCTTCTGCTCTCTCCCCCCAGGGTAGTGCCCATGACATTTGCAATGCTTCTCCATCCTGACAGATAGCTTACCAGAAGGGTGGCTGCCAGCCCATTTTACAGAGAGGGAAACTGAGGCACAGAGTCAGGTACCTTGTAGAGGATCTTTGGGAAGCAAAAGTGGTGCTGGAAGTAGAGACTGTTTCCTGAGCTGTAGGTGTGTGCTCTCACTTGTGTCACTTCTTGCTCAGGTATTCTTTAACCACTTTAGTGTCAAGTGGAGACAGGAAAGGTGCAGAGGTTTTTGGTGAGCAGGGTTCCCCCAGGCTGCTAAAGAGCCTTGTTGCAGCATGAGGCTGCCTCATCTCTCCCAGGAAGAAGCCAGGTTTTACAAATACACTCAACCATGTGTATTTGTAACTGCACTAAATCTCCTGAGGGACCCTAGGAGAAAGCAAACATTGTCCTGCATGCCTGGAATTCCCCAAATGGGGTCCAAAGCCATGAGCTAAAATGCTAGTGCTTCACTTCCCTCTCTGTCTTCCAAGCAAGGTTGCTGGACCTCACTTATACCTGCTGATCCTGCCAGCAGACAGCTCATTTATTTCTACTGAAACAAACAGGTGTCCCTTAAGTCACAGCAGTTAAAAATGGAACCCACTTTTGATTCTGAGCAAATCTGTTTGGATTTCAGTGCTGGATGCTTATCAGTCCAGCTCTGATGTAGAACCTGTAGCTGCATTTCCTGTCACAGCAATGACAGGCTCTATGCACTTGGCAAACAAGTCTGGGATCCACAGGAACCCACCCCAGCTGTAGGGACAGTATGTGGGGCTGAAGGGAGAAGGCAGCCCCTCCAGGCAGGGCAGTGCAGTGAAATCCCAGCTCTGTAGAACATCACTGGAGCATCTGGCCCCATTTTGCTGGGCTGTAGGGGGTTTGAGGGGGTTGGTCACACTCCTGGGACCTGGGCCTCAGTAAAGGTCCTGCATGCATGGCCAGCCATGCTGTCACCTCAAGATACTGAAACTGGCACATCCTCCAGCTGGGATGGATGGCAGCTGGTGTCTGTGGGGAGGGCTTCACAGGGACCTGATCCCCACCAGTGCAGAGAAATTTTACCTGCTTGGCATGACTGGAGCAAGGGCACAGACTCTTCTCCTGACTCAGTGGCAGCAGGCTAGCATACTTATCAGTCATTAGCCTCCTTCTGCACCACCAAGAAACCCCCTAAAAATCTGAAACCACCATAAAAATGTGTTGGCTGAATAGAAGCAAGTCATGTAGTAATATTTGGAAAACACAATCTTGTTTTCAAAATAGATAAATGATGCGCTTGGTNTGCAGTACAACTTCCTAAAAAATAAATACATGACTAGCTAATAATAACAACACCACTACTAATAGCGTGGTGCTGGCTGGCAGTGTCTGTGCTTACACCAGCCTGTGAGAGGAGCTGGGCAACAGGGAGGTCAGAAGCCAAATTAACTGGGCTACATCCTGGCAGGGATGGCAGTGTCATCTGATGAGAACTTAATGGTGAGGTTAAACAGCAGCTTCATGGCATCCTGGTAGAGCCCATGATGCTCAGAACAGGAGCTAATTTGACAAACCTGATGCTTTTCTCTAGTGTTGCAGAGGCCAGATTCTGGTCTCATCCTGCAGCATGTGATGAGATGTGGGTAAGGGCTTGAGAAAATAATGTAGGACAAAGCCCCTTGGATATGCCCTAAGCAGCTTTTTCCGGAGTAGGAGTTATTTGGGTAAGGGGAGAGGTTTGGTACATGGATCTGGCACAAAGTCACTTTTGCAGATGACTAGTACTTGCTCCTAGGCTACTCTGCCTGGGCATAGACTGGTCTCGTTACCCTAGTGAAACCTCCACAGTACATCTCCAGCTTCTACCCAAAATGTTCCTGGCTGCTCCAGCCACGTTTTATGTCTGAGCACAGGTGCTGCTTGGAGGGACTGACACTGTGTCTCTCTGCAAAGGTTTTCAGCTGCAGTTCTGGGGGAGGCAGGACAGTGCAGGGCCAGGGGATTGTAGTCACATGCTGCTGCTGCAGGTCTGGAGGAGAATCAGTAAAATTTGCTGCAGGACTTCCACACCCTTGCAGCAGAGCCTGGCACTGCATCTTGGGGGACTCTGATTCAGCTCTTTCTCCCTTTAGTCCCGATTGCCAACACTACGTTTTTATCAGGTACCATAGACTATAAAGTGATTTCCCTAAAAGCCACTATTCAGAGCCATTTCCCCCCACCCAATGCTATTATTTAATGAAATCAATACACAGTGTTGTTACATGTTACAGTGTTTGTAAGCTATATGCTTTCAAGCTAGGAATTGGATCAACCTAATTCAAAGCCTTTTCAATTTGCCGTGCCTGCCAACTTATACATTGATTGTCGTATTTTGCCCAAATAGCATTAACTTGCTAAACGGTGGGAAGAAATATCGGTACGTTAAGGAGAAGGATTCAAATCTGTCATCAGGTCTTTAACTGCACATGAGCAGGGATGTGGCTGCATATGCTTTGCTTTCCTATGTGTTCTGTTAGCTTTTATGCATGTGTGCGTGCAGCGCAGCCTTCTCCCAGGCACTGTTTGCTTGAATGAGAGCTCGGGGGTGATCCTGCAGAGGCTCTGGAACTTGCATCTGGCCTATGCCAGGTATTCTTGTGCTCTCAGCTGTGCTGGAGCATCATGGTCAAAGCTCTGATGCTTTGCAGTTTCACCCAGGGAAACCCACTGCAGTAAGGCTGAACTATGGCTGCTAATAAAGGAACAACCTTAACCAACTTCCCCTTCTCGAGCTCTTTTAAAGCTGTAATTTTGCAGTTGCATTAGCATTGTGTTTTGTATTGAACTCCCTTTTTTCATAGGCAGAAAGTGGAAGGGCAAATGAGCTTGGCTTAATAACACTGTTGATGAACCTGTCCCAACTTCCCCATGAAGTTCACTGCTCATTAAAGCAAACAGGCTGCAGCCAGGACATGGTTGTTGGCTTCTTTCAGCAGTGCCCTGCAGCTGAGTGGCAGAGGTGCAGCTCCCATCATCAACCCAGTGTCACTTTTGCACAGAGATCATTCAAAGCATTTGCCTTTGAAACAAAAGCTTTGTAGCTAACAGAGCAAGCTGAGCAAATGCTGTCAGGTCATGGGCAAAATGAGGTGATGAGTGACTGGGTGAATGAAGTGACTGGCAGCACACGATCTGCATCTCCCACAGATCCTTTGTGCTTGTTTACATGCTGTGTCCACATGAGGAGACAGCAGTGCATCCCTTCCTCTGCCTCCTCTTCCTAAACAGACCCGGAATTGTGTGTCAGTGGTGGGAGAGAAAGTGGGGCTGGAGAAGCAGAACAGAGATGCAGTGGCCTGTGTTTCTGTTCTGCCAGCTTTATGTTGCTGGAGCAGTGGCTCTTTACTCCTCTTTTGCCAAAGAATATCTGTGTTGGCATGTGTCCCAGTGCTGATGCAGTGGTATCACTTGAAAGGGACTTTGCTGGCATTATTTACTCTCTCTCAAGAGTCAGCCTGAGCTATTCCAGCCAAAGACCGTTGCAATAAGCTGCATTTCTTTAAGGATGTTTGCTGGTCAATGTGATCTGTAGCTGGGGAAGGTAGAGACATGCAGGAAGGAAAATAGATGCTTTTAAAACAGTCACTGAGCAATTTGTAAATTTATAAGC
Source organism: Upupa epops (assembly GCA_013397515.1). Taxonomy (NCBI): domain Eukaryota; kingdom Metazoa; phylum Chordata; class Aves; order Bucerotiformes; family Upupidae; genus Upupa; species Upupa epops. The sequence continues at coordinate 3,572 of VZRI01005778.1, read as the reverse complement.
ATTTCTGATAAAAAAAAAAAAAAAAAAAAAAAGGAAGAAACAAGCCTTGGGGTTTGGGGTGCAGGTACTCCCTGCATGCTTTTTCAACCTCTGCAGTTACCGTGAGAGTCAGAGAAGAGCAAGCAGTTGTATCCTCCTTTATCAGAGGAGCTCCAGAAGATCCTGTGATGGCAGTTTGAGGCCTGATTGTTCCTATCTGACCACTGCAGCCTTTGCTGGATGTTTCTGATTGTGTAGCAGTGGGTGCAAGTCTCCCTGGCATTAGTAGTCCAGAATGAAACAACAGCAGTGGTTAATCACACACTTAGGGTGTCCTGTTTGAGGTGTGTCACAGGCACAATTTGCTGTGCTGTGCTCTTGTTGGTCACAAAGGACTTGAGACCTTCCCACAGCAACAAAGTCTGGGCAACACATCCTGCTGAATTGCTCTTGGTTCCTGCAGAGGGACAATGAGGTGCAGTAAAGGGGGATGTGACTTGAGACTATCTGCTCATATTTATCACTTTGTCCTGATTTTGAACGCATTTGACCAAAACTTCAGGACCTTGGATTTGTTCAAGGTGTTCGACATTCACCCACGTAGAATCATAGAATCATTAGGGATCGGAAGGGACCACGAAAGATCATCTAGTCCAATCCCCCTGCCACAACAGGATCACCTAGAACAAGATGCACAGGAACAGATCCAGGCAGGTCTTGAATGTATCCAGAGAAGGAGGATCCACAACCCCCTGGGCAGCCTGTTCCAATGCTCTGTTACCCTCAGTGGGAAGAAATTCCTTCTGATTTTTATATGGAACCTCCTATGTTCCAGCTTGCACCCTTTGCCCATTGTCCTGTCACCAGATGATATTGAGAAAAGCCTGGCTCTATCGTCCTGACACCCACCCCTCACATATTTATAGGCATTAATGAGGTCACCCCTCAGCCTCTTCTTCAAGCTACAGAGACCCAGCTCCTTCAGTCTTTCCTCATTGGGGGTGTTCTGCTCCCTTCACCACCCTCCAGCAGCTCTGTGTCCTTCTTGAACTGAGGGGCCCACAACTGGACACAACACTCCAGATGCGGTCTCACTAGTGCAGAGTAGACGGGGAGAACAGCCTCTCTCAATCTGCTAACCACCCCCCTTCTCATCCCCCCCAGGATGCTCTTGGCCCTCTTGGCCACAAGAGCACATTGCTGGCTCATAGTCATCCTGCTGTCCGCTAGGACCCCCAGGGCCCTTTCTCCTAGACTGCTCTCCAACAAGTCAGTCCCCAGCCTATACTGGTAGCTAGAGTTGTTCTTGCCCAGTCTTGCAAGACTCTACACTCACCCTTGTTGGACCTCATTCCATTTCTCGCTGCCCAGCTCTCCAGCCTGTCCAGATCTTGCTGAATGGCAGCACAGTCTGCTGGGGTGTCAACGACACCACCCAGCTTTGTGTCATCAGTAAACTTGCTGACAGTGCACCCTAATCCCTCATCCAAGTCATTAATGAATAGATTGAAGAGGACTGGTCCCAGTACTGATCCTTGGGGGACTCCACTAGATACAGGCCTCCAACTAGACTCTGTCCCATTGACCACTACTCTCTGGCTTCTATCCTACAGCCAGTTCACGATCCACCTTACTACCCAATCATACTGTCCACGCTGCCTCAGTTTGGCTGCAAGGGTGCTATGTGAGACTGTGTCAAATGCCTTGCTGAAGTCAAGATAGACCACATCCACTGCTCTGCCATCATCTATCCCACCTGGTTATGCCCTCATAAAAGGCTATCAGGTTGGTCAAGCATGACTTCCCCTTGGTGAAGCCATGCTGACTGTCCCTAATGACCCTCTTGTCCCTGATGTGCCTAGGGACAGCGTCCAGGACAAATTGTTCCATCACCTTTCCTGGGATGGAGGTGAGGCTGACCAGTCTATAGTTACCTGTGTCCTCCTTACTCTTTTTGAAGATTGGAGCAACATTTGCTACCCTCCAGTCTCTAGGAACCTCTCCTGATTCCCATGATTTAGAAAAGATGACGGAAAGTAGCTTAACAATGATACCCCTGTCTCTAAAATAGATCCATAAATTCATAGAATGTTTCAGCTTGGAAAGGACCTTAAAGATCATCTAGTCCTAACCCCCCTGCCATAAGCGGGGACACGGCCCACTAGACCAGGTTGCTCAAGGCCCCATCCAATCTGACCTTGAACACTTCAAGGGAGGGGACAGCCACAACCTCCCTGGGCAACCTCTTCCATTGTCTCACCACCTTCTTCATGAAGAATTTCCTCCTGACTTCCAGTCTAAACCTGCCCTCTTCTAGTTTGAAACTATTCCCCCTGGTCCTACCACTACAAGTTCTTGTAAACAGCCCCTCCCCAGCTTTCCTGTAGCCCCCTTCGAGTACTGGAAGGCCACTATAAGATCTCCCTGCAGTCTCCTCCAGGCTGAATAGCCCCAACTCTCTCAGCCATAGGAGAGGTGCTCCAGCCCTCCAGTTATTCTCGTGACCCTCCTCTGGACACGTTCCAACAATTCAGTGTCTTTCCTGTTGAGGGCTCCAGAAATGGATGCAGTACTCCAGATGGGGTCTCATGAGAGCAGAATAGAGGAGGGGGATCAACTCCATCAACCTACTGGTCACGCTTCTCTTGCCTCAACCCAGGTACAGGACCTTGCACTTGGCCTGGTTGAGAGGTTGGCATTGGCCCACCTCTCAAGCTTGTCCAGGTCTCTCTGGATGGCCTCCCTTCCCTGCAGCATGTCCACCACACCACACAGCTTGGTGTCATCAGCAAACTTGTCATCAGTGCCACTGTCCATATCACCAACAAAGATGTTAAACAGCACTGGTCACAGTGAGCAACTCTCTGAGTGAGACCATCCAACCAATTCATTATCCAGCGAGTGGTCCAGTCATCAAATCCATGTTTTTCCAGTTTGGTGACCAGGATGTCATGCAGGACAGTGTCACATACTTTACACAAGTCCAGGTATATGACATTGGTTGCTCTTCCCTCATCCACTTTTGCTGTTAACGTCATCATAAAAGGCCATCAAATTAGTTAGGCAGGATTGGCCTCTGATGAAACTGTTGGTTACCAATCATCTCTTCATTTTCCATAGGCTTCAGCAGGGCCTTTAGGTGGATCTGCTCCACGATCTTGCCAGGCACGGAGGTGATGCTGACTGGCCTATAGTTTCCAGGATCTTCCCTTTTCTCTGTTTTAAAGATGGGGGTGATGTTTCCCCTTTTCCAGACAGCAGGAACTTTTCCAGACACCAGACCACCATGATCTTTTTTCTTTTTTTTCACTGGCTTGGCAACTTCATTTGCCAGTTCCCTCAGGACCCGTAGACTTGTGCATGTTTAGGTTCTGCAGATGGTCTCAAACCTGATCTTCACTGAAAGTNATGGTCTCAAACCTGATCTTCACTGAAAGTGGTTGGATCATCCTTCACCCTGTCTCCATCTTTGCCTACTGGGACTTGGATGGAATGGCTAGAGCGTTTGCCGCTGAAGTCTGAAACAAAGAAGTCATTAAGTACCTCAGCCTTCTCCGTATCATTTGTGATCAGGTCTTCTTTTTCCCTCCAGA
>VZRI01005753.1:45976-71221 GCA_013397515.1 Upupa epops | reverse complement strand
TCTTGCCCAGATGGAAGACTCTACACTGACCCTTGTTGTACCTCATTACGTTTCTCTCTGCCCAGCTCTCTAGCCTGGCCAGGTCTCGCTGAATGGCAGCACAGTCAGCTGGGATGTTGGCAATAATGCTGACAGTGCATCCTCATCCCTCATCCAAGTCATTAATAAATAGATTGAAGAGGACTGGTCCCAGTACTGATCCTTGGGGGACTCCAATACATACAGGCTTCCAACTAGACTCTGCCCCTTTAACCACTACTCTCTGGCTTCTATCCTGCAGCCAGTTCACAATCCACCTCACTACTCAATCATCCAGTCCACACTGCCTCAGTTTGGCAGCGAGGATGCTATATGAGACTGTGTCAAATGCCTTACTGAAGTACACTGCTCTGCCATCACCTATTTACCCAGTTATGCCCTTATAAAAGGCTATCAAGTTGGTCAAGCATGACTCCTCCTTGGAGAAGCCATACTGACTGTCCCTAATGACGCTCTTGTCCCTGATGTGCCTAGAGACAGCAGGCAGGCTCCTCTTTTGCCTCAACTTCCTCTGGAGCCTCAGCAGTCTGAGCTTTGATATCAGGACAGCTCCCAGAAGCATAGACGGAGGCAAAGAAAGTGTTCAGTATCTCTGCTTTCTCTGTATCCTCTGTCTTTAGGGCACCCACCTCATTCAGCAGGGGTCCCACATTGCCTCTAGATTTAGTTTTACCTGCAGTGTATTTGAAGGAGCCCTTTCTGTTACCCTTCACCTCTCTTGCAAGTTTGAATTCCAAGGAGGCCTTGGCTTTCCTAATTGCATCGCTACATTCTCTCACCAGAACTTATAATCACCCCAAGTGGCCATCCCCTCCTTCCATGACCTATAGACTTTCTTCTTCCTTTTCAGTTCATCCACGTGTCAGCTTTAATTCTTAGCACTTCAATCCCAGAACTGTACCTTATGTATACTAGGTGACCACTGGTATTGAACACAAATACTCATTTCTTAGCAAGAGCAAAGAGATATAAGAAAGTCCAAAATACCAAAAAAGTGTCTCCTCTGGACTTCAAACTCAAACTGAAGAGCCAAGAAAACAGGTAACATTTTCTTATATAATGAAAATGTAGATTGATTTTGAGCCTAGAGAATAATAACCATGCAAGCTACATTCCTTGCACACTACTAGGTGTTTGACTACTAGGATTCTTTGACTGAATGAAGGCAAGATCAATAATAAATGCATCAAAACTCAAAATAAAATGTAAGTTAGAGAATTCCAATAGCACTCAGTTACCTCTAGAAGCAGTGCTGAGCTACCACGTCCAAATTCAGGTGAGCATTTGCAATGCTCCAATGTCTGAGCTTTTGGAATTAATGTTTTTGGAAATTGTATGTTTTTAAAGTTTGGTTCAGACACTGCATACCAATCTAAATGAGGTTTTCTAAACCTTTCCACACAACTACAACAAAAACACCATAAAAGCTTTGGGCCCAGGCATTATATTTCCATCTGCACTTTAAATGAAAGCAAATGACAGCATAAAATGTTGTGTTCACTCCCACTGGCATCACATAAAAACACTGCTATCACTATATTGACAAAAATCTTTCCTGACACCACACTCTTTCACTGAAGTGACAGGCAATAATCTGGACACCACTTCCTGAAGGAAAGTGAGCCAATTTCACCACAGCCCATAACAGCCCTTCCAAATATTTACTAAATAAATTAATAAATCCCAATTGATTATTACTTCAATATTGGATGTTTAATGTTTTGTGTCTCCTTTCTGGCCCATAAGCAGAGCAACAGTTCTGGAAGCCATTAAAATACTAACTACGCAATTCCATGATGTCAGAGCATTACTGTGATTTAAGGGCAGCTTCTGTCTGGCACGTAGATAATCCTCGGGAGAGGTGACCGCCAGCAGGAAGAATGCTCAGCATCACTATTGCCTGTTTTGATTCAAGGACATAAAGGCTGTACTATGAGACACCCTCTCCTAACCACTGTTGGGATATATTTATTTACAGCAGGAATGATAATTACATGGATGGTTCTTTTAAACTGAAATATGGTTCCTCTTTTCACTTTAAAGTAAGGGTGATCATACCAAATCTGTTATTACAAGTGGTGTTTTCTTTTTCCTGATACCATATAGGACTGCCAGCCTGCCAGCTCAGCAAAGATATCAACAAGCACTTGTTTTGTTGGCCAGATGTAAACAAGTGCATTTCAGTTTAAAAACCTCAGCACTTGGGACAAAAAACCAAACCAGCCATACTTTTTTCAGCAAAAACCCCACACTCACCAAGAAAAAAAAAAGTAGCACTATCCAGCAATTCGTATAAATAAACAGTTCTGTGACAACTGCATACAATAACATTTCCAAGATGTTATTGCAACATTATAAATTGGGATGTATAGATCTATCACCATGTTGGTATGGTCCACAAGTTCTTTAATAAGAATTTATAAAGATGCATTGCAACTTTCTATTGCAACTCCTGGGCCCAAACTGGAACACAGGAGGTTCAACCTTAAATATGAAGAGTCGGAGTATCTGATCTTTGGTCAAGGCCTGGCTGAAAGACCTACCTTCACTATTGTCTTTCCAACAATTATAGCATTACATATTTTCATACGTTAAGAACAGATCCATTAATCCAAACCAGAAATTACTTCCATGTGTTTCCATAGAAAATATTCCCTCTTCTCATGTTTAACAAATTTCCTCTTTGAAGAGATGTAGACTGATATCCTCAACCAGTGAAGGCTCTTAAATACATGTTTAAACGCATGCACATGAGCAGTCTTTGTGATCAGCGTCTAAATGAGACTGTCATCATTTGTCTCTGCTGCTATCTTTACACTATAACAAGGTGATGTAAAACTATATTCAAAAGAGACAAAGTGTATTCACACTATTTAATGGAGACATTATTCAGAACAAGTAATGGAGCAGCTTGAACGTATCTCCATCAGACCACAGGAATGGTTCCCTCTCAGGTCCATAAGAGGCAGAGATAAAATATGCAAAGAGAGTGTTGAATACATTGTAAGAAGCATATATAGGTGACTCAAGATAGGCTGTCATATCACCCTTCACTCCCAGTTTCCTCAGGGACTCACAACACTGGAGTTTCATACAACAGAAGCTGATTGTGCTTTTTACAGGAGTCAGTCTCCTCCATGTCTTGGATTTTTCACTGAATCATTCATCTGATTAATATTTTGATTGAAATTAGTAATTGTTTCTATTCATAATTATAATTAAAAGCCACCAGCAGTAGAATCAAATGGAATTTCTGAATTTTGATGTCTTGCAAATGCTACAATAGGCATCACAGAGAAAATCTGTGTACCCCCAGGTTCTCAGTCCATCTTAAAGAGAAAACACCATACAGTTGTATTTTTAAGCAAACAAGGCATTTAGGTTTCTTTGTATGACTGAAAATTCTGAAACTTGAGAGGAAAATAAACCAGCAGTTAGTCATGGTGTTACGGAGTCACTGTTATTTAGATGCTTAAATAGCATCCTGTGGTGGTGGCTTCTCAGCTGCAGCCAGTTGGAACCCTGCACTGAACCAAGGTGCCCTCTGCAAAGGAAAGCTCTGTAAGGAGGCACCACCTGTAGAAAACAAATATCACATGAAGTCAAAAAATTCAGCTTCATTTTCAAAGTCAAAAAGATTACATCTGTACAAGAGCACTGCTCACATGTAAACTTTTGTATACCAGGTAGCTGGCTCAAGAGTGAATATAGTCACATTCAGTTCAGTGCCATAAAAAATATAGGAACAAGCTGACTTAGCTACTCAGCTAGAACAAAAGTAACAACATTTAATGCAAAATTGAGACATGCCATGAAATGCTTTCATACTCCAGGCTCCTTTAAAGTATATTGTTCCACATAATTTACCTGTCACTTAGGCATTTTCTCCTCAAACCAAGTATTTAAAAATAACAAAACAAAAACCCCATCCAATAACTGGATAATATCCTAAAAAACTCTTCACTTCAGGGACATAAAGGAGCAAATAACTAACCATTGTCTCCCATTAGGTGGTCAGATTGAAACTGCAGGATGTGTGCTACAGCTACATCTCTCCTTTAAAACTCACGTATCAATTTTCTGTCACACAGGCGTATTCAGTGACTTCTTACAATACTAACGAGAAGAAAATACTAAATACCCAGAAGTGGCAGAAAAAATAAATAAACATCATAAAAATTCATAAATAAGAGTAATGCAGGCACATAAACACTATTTCTATCAAACACAATTTCAGTACAGGATTTTTTTTATATCCCTGCGGGGGAAAATAAGACATAACTTACCACCAAAATGGCATGTATACATAAATTGCTATGGTAACAAACTCACTTTAAAAGAAACACACAAAATCTTCTGAACTTCGTGACTTTATGCATTCAAAACAAGCTGTTTTATCCATAAACATTTTTTTGCATATTTTTGTTTATGCTTTTGCAACATACAAATTTACTGAAGTCTTAAGATAGGTCCTCTTACACCAGCCTACACAAAAGGAGTCAGAGAAAGCCACCTTTCTGCTTCCTTTGTCTGAGACCAAATGTATGTGAGGCCAATTTTTCAGTACAAATTTTCACAACATGAAGGCTGTTCTAATTTGTACCAGTTGGCAAGGTTCCAAAGGAGCCGTCTTTGTGGCCATGGCAGACTGGGGCTAAGGAAAGCATCAGTCATGACTCCATGCTGACACTGGCACTGACATATAATACAGCTTTTTCTGGCTCTTTGCTAGCAGGCATCCCACCCACAATTTTAGGAAAATACTGGATTGTGCAAAGCATTCATGATGGCAATATTTCTGGAATTAGCTATTTTGACTTGTTTATACACTCATACAAGTTATTTCACTTTGCATTTACTGTGTGTTATATTAATATTCACATAGTTTAAATGTAAATAGTTGGAAAGAAAAGAGTTGGATTCTGAAGCAGGACACCTGTAGGGACACAGAATTTTTTCAAAACCTTGTATGTTTCTTTCAATGTTGAAATTTAAGATTTTTATTTTGCATTTGATTATTTTACATTTATTTCTTTCCTTTGGTATTTGCCTTACAGAAGCAATGTCTATGCATCATTGAACAGAACTCCCTTCTTCTACAGACATGTAAATGTAAAACATCATTTTAGGGCTACTTTTGCTGAAAACAGTCATATTTTACACCTATTTTCCTCCTGCCCACTAGGTAGTGATTTTCTTTCTTAGCCACGGGTTACTTTCTTTCAAATCCATCACTCCCAACTACTCATTTGGTGGTGTACAGCAAGCTTTTTCAATTACTCCTTTTGCTAACCATGCCCATGAGTTTGCAAAACATGGTCATGTCCTCACAGAATTGTTTTGGTACAGTTTTGTTGTAAATTTGAAGTAACACAGTTAGAGCCTCACACAAGAATGTACTGGTTTCTACACCACAAAACTTTTTAAAGTTTGTTTGAAGCCCATGGAAAGACTTCTAAGCTGAAGTAAGCAGGAACTTCTCCTCTAAGAAAAGTGTTCCTGTAGGAGATTATACCTATGTATCTGTTCAAAATACTTGTCTCCTGTCAAAACACAGTCTGAGTCAGTGACATGCTTTGTACATACAGAGGCAGCATCCATACGATATGCCTCCATGTTGTCCTAATCGGTTCAGTTAACATGATTTTCGCTTATAATTTTTGTCAATTTTTAAAGGGAAAAATAACCCTTCATCTGAAATATTACTGTAAGCGATTAATTACTAAAAACCCTTCAAAAGCTTGTTACAGAGGCCTGTAGTAAGCCCTAGACGCTCACAAAATTTGTGTAGTAAATATTTTCCCACATTATATTTTCCATATCATGCTGTGTTCCTTGTGTTTCAAACATTTAAGGAACTACAAGATCACATGCTGTGGTAGCCAACAAAGCAACAATCCAAACAGCCACTCCTGTGTACATTGCAGTAATAGGTACATGGATAGGAGACCCACATGGCAGAAAATTAAACAAAGAACTCACTTGTCAGAAAAGGTAGCAAATGAACTTTGTCATCTGAAAGAATTATTTTTCTTAGTAATTCATTAACAGGATTACAATCTTGTTCTGTACTACTTAGCTGTAATATATTCTGACCTGATGTAAACATGCAAGCATGCAGAATCCATAGTACTGTATCACTGGGTCAAAGCTACCTCTAGATGTGTAGAAGGTAAGACAAGGCTGACTATGTTTAAGGAATGATGATGCCTCCCAATCTATCCTTTCAGAACTGGAATACCAAGCAGTAGTTCAACCACAATCCAAAGACAAAAAAGCATGCAAAACCTGTCTAGAGACTATACTAAAAATAAATAGTAGCTTCTATCCCTACTTATCAGAACAGATCTCAGCAGATATTCTCTGACTGGACAAAAACAGATTTGGGGACAACAGGAAGAGATTGCTCTTCAGGCAGCTCCTGATGTCAGCATCCCTTAAACACTGAGCACTCCCTCCAGGCACTCAGCTTCACACTGAAAGCACCTCTGTCAATTTCTGGAAAATTCAGGGTAAGAACAAACAATGTCTTTTATATTCTATTTCAGATCCACAAGTACTCTTTGACAAATCGTTAACATTTTTTCCTTTCATTTTCCTATCTGTATCCTGGATTAATAACATTTCATTGCTGCAAAGAATTAAGTAGTGCAGAGCGCCATATAAATGCCAAGTGTTCTAAGCAGAAAATAGAACCTAGAATGAAACCCTGGAAAAACAATACCACATGGGCACGAAATGAAAGAATAGGAAAAAAGTGGAATAATAAGGATGTAAGAAAACCAAGAAGCAATCATAACATAAGAGAATTGCTTTTACTCTGCTCATGTTCTATAATTTTCCAGTCCATCTTCAGCAGGAGAAAGGTAGGATAGATATTTGTTGGGTTCAATTTACATTTACATTACAAAGCCGTACTACCAGGAGGGGGAAAACAACTCCCCAGAATATTCATAGAATCTTCTTTGAGATGAGACTTTACAGAGTATTGCTGATGGAATAACTTCACTGTTTTCAGCTAAACACAGCAAGATGGATTTCATCTCTGTCGTAGAAAAGACTGCCTTTGTCCCATCTTTATTCAAGTTGAATCTGATTATAATATACTGGGAATAGAAGAGCATTTCTATAAACTGCCATAATTGCTGAGAATTATCACTGACACCTGGGATTTCATTGGTGTTTAGGGAAAGTACCAACGTTTTATACAGCATTAGCAAATCCATACATTGCCCCACAAGCAGTTGACCAACATTTCTAACTATTATTCTAACAAATATTCTAACTATATTTCTATCTTTATCCCAAAAAGAAAAAAGTTTATTGTTCTGAAAATAGGACTGTTTTTCAAGAATGCACCTTCTGCTTCTCAAAACAATAAAGAAAAAGGCAGTCTCCTCTGTATCAGGAAGAAATCTCTTTTAGCATTTGCTCTTTCATTTTACAGAATGTCTCAAGCAAAAGATGATCAGTAAAAAATAAACCCTGCCTCTTTCCTTTCAAGTGTCCCTTGCAAGTAAAACATCTCATTTTTTAAAATAATTGATCAGTGTTTTTTGGTTGAATATGTTTGCACAGCTTTGGAGAGCAAATGTGTATTTTTTCCTTCTAATACTGCTGGGAGGAACAGTTTATTTCAAAGAGTTAAACAGCCACAGGGACCCTTGAGATGTTCAACATCCTCTAGCTGTGGTATGCACTCTGCTAAGCTTTGAACGACACACTATGCAACAGCTCCTTTGAGGATATGGCTATGTAAACCATCTTACAGACTCTTTTCCTACCTATACTGAAGGCCTAGTGTCTCCAGGAGAAAACCTAATGATTCCTGTAATTGGAAAAAATTACTGCTAGAAAAGTCAACAACAGGAAAGTGAACAGGTAATCCAAACACATGCCTGAAATTCCACCATTAATAATATAAGTGGCAAAAACAATGCTCCACTGTTAGTCACACATACCATTGCTTACATTGTTGTGACGCTTAGATTAACACAGATATAAGTAAACCTTAAGCCTGGGACATTTGTGGCATGACATAAGTCAACCTCCTGCCATTCATCCATTTATTTTGCCCTTCCAAAAAAAAATGGGCATCAGCAACAAAGACACAGATCCCATATGTGCTGAAGTTCCAGAGCCACATGTGTTTCTTTTGGATACTGGAATAATTAAGTGAAAAAAGTTATGAAATAAACACAACAGACAAATTCTTTTCTCAGTCACTAGGTGTAGCTCAGGAATTTTGACTCTTTTTTTTTTAGCTGCCAAATTACGCCACAGTAGGAATACGTGGTTGGTCTTATGAAAAAACAAACACACATGTATTCAAATAAGTATTAAATTCACTGAAAAACCCACAAATTATTGTTTAGTGGAATCAATCCTTTTCTCAGAGGAAAGAAATTAGTATTTCCTGTGTTTCCATGTGCAATAGCTCTGTGTAATTTAATCTTGTGATCTCTCCCATTCAGCATATACATGCAGCTACATAGAAACAGCAAAACACTCAGCTAACCACATGCAGCAAAAATCTAATTTGGATAAAGTACATTAAACTCCACATTTTCTAAAATAATTTACATTCTGAAATGTAAATCTTTTCTTAAAATCATGAGTCATCACACTAGTCACTCTGCTTTTCAATTTAAAAACAGACAATCAAATCATGGGCTGCATCAAAAGAAGCATAACCAGCAAATCAAGAGAGGGAATTCTACCAATCTACTCTGCCCTGCTATCACCTGGAGTGCTGCATCCAGCTGTGGAGTACCCAATACAGAAAAGACATAGATCTGATGGAGCCGGTCCAGAGGAGACAATGAAAATGACCAGGAGTCTGGAACACCTCTCTTGTGAGGACAGGCTGAGGGAGATGGGGTTGTTCAGCCTGGAGAAGGCTTTGGGGAGGACCAGACAGTACCTGAAGGGGCTTACAAGAAGGCTGGAGAGGGACTGTTTTCATAAACAGTAATGTTTATGAAACAGCCTGTAATGATAGAATGAGGGGCAATGGTTTCAAATTAGAGAAGGGTATATTTAAATTGGATGTTAGGAAGATATTGGTTAGCAGGAGGGTGGTTGAACACTGGAACAGGCTGTGCCTGGAGGTGGTTGAGACCCCATTCCTGGAGACATTCAAGGTGAGGCTCAACAAGGTTCTAGGCAACTGAAACTAATTGAGGATACTCTGCTCAATGCAGGGGGATTGGACTACATAACCTTTGGAGGTCCCTTCCCAGCCAGGCCATTCTATCACACTAGCTACACTATATCAGGAACATTTTGCCCATTTCTAAATGGGTTCATGGAAAATTACCAGATTTTCTTGACCTACAAAGGGTATCTTTAAATCTGCCATTTCAGACTTCTTTCTCAACAGTCAACTGTTATAAATCACAGAATCATTAAGGATTGCAAGGGACCTCGAAAGTTCATCTAGTTCAATCCCCTTGCCACAGCAGGATCACCCAGACCAAGTCACACAGGAACATATCCAGGTGGGTCTTGAACGTCTCCAGAGTAGGAGACTTCACAACCCCCCTGGGCAGCCCATTCCCATGCTCCATTACCCTCACTGTGAAGAAGCTCCTTCTGATATTTATATGAACCTCCTCTGTTCCAGTTTGCACCCATTGCTCCTTGTCCTATCACCAGATGACATTGAGAAGAGCCTGGCTCCATCCTCCTGACACTCACCCTTCACATATTTATAGACATGAATGAGGTCACCCCTCAGCCTCCTCTTCTCCAAGCTAAAGAGACCCAGCTCCCTCAGCCTCTGTGTCCTTCTTGAACTGGACACAATATTCCAGATGTGGTCTCACTAGTGCAGGGTAGAGGAAGTCTGATACCACTTTAGTTGCTTGCATTAGGATTATATTACTGTAACAGAAAAAGTAAGTAAGGGAAGGAAAACCACTCAAGAATGAAGGTAAACAGCATGGGAAAGATTCCTAAAAGGTTTTTCCCTGACAGAGAAGACAACCATAGACTTTATGAAGAGTACTGGGAATCAAGGAATTGAGGATCTATCTGCATCAGCTGAAAAAAGGATTTGTGGATAGAAGACATTTGCTATTATTGGAAGATGAACAGAAGGAACAGAAGACAGAACCTCTGTAAAATGAATAGACCCAAAGGAGACTGAAACACATCATTCCAAATAATTTAGGAAAAACAACACTGAGGGCAAACATTTCCCTTATATAACTTGGCAAGCCAGCACTAAAAAATGAAATGTGGATCTCTAGTACTTGGCAATAGCAGCTGGCCAAAAAAAGTCCTGTGTGAATAATATGCAAAGAACTATGAGTTTTAATTCAATTTATCACACGAATTATGAAAAGAAAGAATTTCTTCTTTGCCAAATTTAAAACTATTTTTTCCATCTGTTTTTCTGCTTGTTACTGCAGTCAAATTCTTCTTTCAATAAATATGGTATATGAAGCACTAACAATTATTTTTCTATTACAAAATATTATTTGAGCAAAATAAGGTTGATAGTACAATGCTGAGAATGTTCCCAAATGTCTGTTATTAGTTGCACTAGATGGTATTGATACCCTAGAACAGCAAGACTTGAAGAAATTAGTTTAGCCACCTATTATTATCAACACATGACACATTCCTTGTCACAAAGACAAAATTCAGCCAAACGATCTTACTATTTATTAATCTGCTCAGGTTATCATGTCCTTTTTCCCCAATCAAGACATTTGCTCAGAGTGGACCATCAGCTATGGAGATACTTCCTTATGAAATAAAAATATTTTTTATACTTTATTTGTGCCATTTTTCTGTGAATTAAATCTATTTTCCTTTATGTAAAGAATACATGCTTCTGAGGCCAAAATACTAAAGACAGCAATGACAGGCCCTTCTTACATGTGCCCACAAGTTTTGCTCTGACTTGAAGCATCCTGAAATAGAACAGTAAAGATTGCTCTGCTTTAATGTCACTGTTAAGAAGAGAAAATATTTTCAGGTTAACAGACAATCACCAAAGTTACAACTGACTGGCCTAAGTCACCTAAAAAAACCAAACCATGACTGGAAATGCCGGGAGAGAATTCTAGGTAGAACAGACCAAATCTATTACACAGATTCTGTTAACAGTCAACATTGTCTGAGACTTTAGTCCAAGCCCAGACCTCAGCAATGCTTAGCTTCCAACCTTGTTGTGAGGTGTCAGTAATGACCTACATATAGTCACCTTCAAACAAGTCCTTACTTCTTTTTTTTCACAAGAGACTGCAGGCAGAAAGGCCAGGCCTTAGAGGATTTGAAGAACAATTGACAGCAGAGCTGAGACAACAGAAGCCTCACTTAAAAAGAAATTACTTCTTCCATATTCAGAAATTTTTTAATCCCTTTATGTTGTAGAATCTAATTTTTATTTTAAAATATTGTACTTCTTCTATCATAAACACAGTTACAAAGGCAGATTAAATAACGGCATCTTCTCTTTGATCAATCTCACCATTTGACAATATTTTATCTCAGAGAACAGAGAGGTAAAAGAAATAAGGGAAAGTCTTGGAAATATTTGTTAAAAAGCAAATGGAAGAACAGTCAGTAAACCACATCTTGACTCAAGGATAGCCAAAATGATCTCAGGAAGGAAAGGGCATGCCTCGCTTACTTGCTGGAATTTTTTAAGCCTACAGCTGCCAAAACAAACATGGGGAATTCTGTGGATTCTGTGCACTTGGATTTTTAGAAAAAAATGTGCCAGAATTCCTAACTGTGATTACCGTCTAATGTGCAAAGCCATATTCTAATTCAAAAAGGGTAAAGGGGGCCTCACAGACATAAAACACTGCCCCTTAGGCAGGAAACAAGGGAAGTCCCTGTAAGCTGCATGGAGATTTCTAGTGTGGAGAGCTGGCCTGACGAATAAACTATAAATGCTCAGTAAGGTAGAATCTATATGTATTTACACTTCTAAGGAACAAGTTATGATACATCCAGAGGCACATACAGAACACTATTATAAAACAGTAAGGCTAGCTAATAAATTGTAGTTTTGCAAAAGTAAATTTCAAAATTAACGAAAGATACTCAAGGGGCACAGCTGTAAGCTCATTTACCAAACTCCTACAAAGCTTATTAGAAAAATAGCCTTGAAACACAGCCACACAGTTTTAAACCTGAGTACCTGAGAAAAAGGAAAAGGTAAAGAAGGTATGGCATTGTAAATAACTAAATTGTCCATTTAGCTACAGAACTGAAAAAAAAAATCAAACTTGGGTTTAACTGAAATGAGAGTTGAAAAAAATGTTACAAAATTTAAGCTGAAAATATTAGAGACTAGGGAAAACAAACTGATTCAATCCTTCCAAAGTGCTGTATTTCTAAATATTAGTAACAAAAAACCCGAGGCAACGAAGGTATGAAACAGAAATAGGCAAAAATTCTCTTTTACCTTCTGTGCAATTGAAGCACTTACTCAGAATTTGGAAAACACATAGCATCTGCCATTTTCCTAGTTATTGGGAGTCTGATTTTAACAAATGCACTGTAAGGTATTTTGAAAGCAATTAATGTGTTTGCTATTATGCAAAAACTGTCCTCTCTGAAAAAAAGTATTTAAATATTCTTTTACCTGGAGGCTCTGTGTGTGTCTACGTGTGTGTATTACTTATCAACCAGTAGGGAAACAGCCTAGTCTTCCTTCAAAACAGAAAGAAGTGAGGATAACTTCTCAGCTGAGAGTACAAGCTGTGGTCTCATAAACACCAACCTCAGATGTCCCCAGTATTTTAAGTATTATAACCACTGCTGGATTAAGACAGCTGTCCACTTCCATTCCAGGCAGCTTTGGTGAATCATTTCACAGTGAATCATTTCACAAATTTCATTTGTCTGGTTATCATTAAATTTTACTCTCATTCTCCCAGAGCAGAGAACATGAAACACAACATACAAAGCATTAATATTTTTAAAAAGACTGGTCTACAGGTATGCATTCTGAAGATGAATCACAGAACTCAGAGCAGGTGCTTTATTTTTGCAAATTCACCTAAAACTTCTGCCTTATCTGTAAAATGCTAGTTGTGGTAATTGTTGAGGACACTTGCAATGATAAATGAAAATAACTAATATTTTCAGAAATTAATTGGATGGTCTTACACTCATTTTATGTTAAAACATGTCTGTGAAGTATTGGTGAAATGAAACCTTTTGCTTTATTTTAATGATGTTTTTAAAACAAATAAATTAAAAACCAAAATTTGTAAGGCCTGATCCTTTATAACTAAGTAGAGAAAACTCAGCAGAAAAGAGTGCCTGCTGGTTTAGAATTATGCCAACATTTAGTATTACTTCTTTATGAGGTAAGAATACCTCCACTCCTGCTGTCTAGTAAGAGATGGAAATATCCATATTTCACCAAACCTGTTGTCTGACAATAAATGACTGCAAAATGTCAGACACAGAAAGGAGCTCTGTGGAGAGGTGGTTCAGTGTTTTGAGCCATTCAGCATCAAGTTAGTTCTACCTATCTATACAGCACGGCTATAATAAACAGGAGTTCATAGCCACAGTTTGCACATTGAAGATTTCCTTGAAATCCTCATCTCTCCTTGTCACACCTGTCCCTCTTCTGTTTCAGTGACCCTACAAAGAAATAAGGCCACTGCCACAAGAGTTTGCAGCTTACTTCTCAACACATTTTGCACAGATTCAGTGCCACCTTTATTGTGCCAAAAACACAAAATCAGGATCGGGGTAAATCAGCAGCAGGTATTTGGGAATGAAAAGCCATCACATACTGCAAATTTATACTATTACTTTTTTCACATGCAATTCAATATATGAGAATGAAACTTCCTGTTAAAATAACTTCTCGCTGCACCAGTTTTGGTTTAGGTTGGGACTTGAACACCAAATGAATTAACTGAATTAACGAAGGACGGATGATTGACTTTCTGTGCACTATAGAAAACAGCAGTGATCACAGAATGGTGTTTGGCAGAAGAACAGAGAAATGCACGATTACACAGATATCACAAAGTGGTACGGTGTTTACTATACGTTCACTGAAAGTTTGTCATAAATTATGGATTAATACAATTGCAGCACTTCAATTGCAGCACTGGACTTTAAAAAAAGTATTGTCCAATGATAATTTAGAGATTACTTTAGTAAAGACCATGATAAGCTGTGTAATTCTATATGTAATGGCAGCATCAGGGCAGCAAATGCAAAAATGGCAAAAGATTATTTTAAAAATGTTTTTTTGAAAACATCAGTGGGATTCCTGGGAAACCACATTTTATTCAACACAAACTAAGGCCTGGAAAGATAAAGAGTTTCACAGAATGGCCCCGATTTTGGCATAGTGCTTGTCATTTGACTAAAAGACACAGGACATGTCTTCCTGTCAGAAGAACCAATATTACAGCAACATCCATCTTCAGAGGGATGGGCAGAATGCATCCATAAAAAGTAATTAGATTTAAACTTGTTTAACATTAATTGTTAGAAACTCATACTTACCTCAATCAGTTCAGCTTATGTCTTTGGAGTACCTTTACCTTTCTTTGAAGGCAAATCTTTATCTTCTTACCTTTAGACATAGCACCCAGGTCCTGAAAGGTTGCTTTTAATGTTAATGGAAGAAACTATGAAATTATGTAAAATCATGTTTCCAATGCACCCTGCATTTCACAAGTGTCTGCTGCAGCAACAACCAGATCACTTCTTCATTCCTGGATGCAAAGAACCTGGCCTAGCTGAGCTATGGTGTTCTGGACAGACCACTAAGGGGCTTCAGGTATCTCTCAGTCTTGTGACAAGGCCAGCAAAGCAGTTCCTGGGTAGACAAGATAAAAGTAGTCCCACCTCCCATTTCAGACAGTGAAACCCTAGTCTGTTTTGGCAGTGACACTCACAGGTTTATTCTGTGGGATGATTTTATTTTCAGTTCCCTTTTCATGAGAATCACAGTACAGACAATAAAGGATGCATGGAAACAATTACAGTTAGATTGCCAAGTGGTTCTGTGTGCCTGTGTGTGAGCAAATATTGCCGAGTTAACAAAAAATTCCCATTGCTAAAATCTTGAGATTTCTGCTCTTTCTTTTAGACATACGTATCATTCAAAAGGCTCCTTCATGCTGTCTGTTGTAGACAGAGAAGTAAAGCAACCATGCTTAAATAAACTGTCTGCTTAAAAAGCTGCTCTCACTATTAGTGAGATTACTAATTATGGTAATGTATGTTGGATTTAGATGGGAAATACAGCACCACAATCAGTAATATTTTCAAAATCACGTGCTTATTTTCAGAGATGCTCCACCACAACTCCAGTTCAAAACTAACCACATTACAAAACCTAACTCTTCACTACTTTTTGCATTTAAAGGTACTAAACACATGTCTCCTAAGAAGATGCAGTGCACCACTTGCTCACAATTTTGTTGCTGAGAGCTTTTAAAAATACATAATTAATTAATAACACCACTGCAAAGCATTTGATACGCACCCATAGTTTGCCAGGATAGGAAAAAAAGGAAAAAAATCATACATTTTCTAGAAAGTTTCTATAAAATTACTAACTTTGATTGAAAGTACAGATCAAAGGACTAAATTACAACACACAAAACAGCTAGAAGTCATCACAAGTACAAATATCATGCTTCTTAAAGGTCAGATGCAGGATGCCAGCATTCACCCATGGAACTGCTCTGAGAGGGGTTTGGCCCCAAAATGACTATTTCATCTCAGCACATCCACCAGTCTTGTTTTCCATTTTACATAGCAAATGTAACCAGGTCTTAGTGTGCAGGGAAGGTACAACATCCTGAAAAACCTTCCAAATATCATCATCGTATCTTTGCAAATACAAATAATCCTCTTCAGAGACAACTAAAATACCCTGAATTCCCTCCTCTTTCCACACCTGAATTCTTTGTCAGAAGGAGACATAGGTTTGACAAAAACACTCCACTGAGCATTAATTGAAAGTCCAAGGTTTGAGGCAATCCCAGACACAAATACAGGCTGAGTGGTGAACAGATTGAAAGCAGCCTTGTGGAGGACTTGGTGGTGCTGGTCAATGGANGGAGCACAGGATGAGAGAGTTGGGGCTGTTTACCCTGGAGGAGAAGAGACTCCAGGGAGATCTTATAGCAGTCTTCTCCTACATGACGGGGTCCTACACAAAAGTTGGGGAGGGGCTGTTTACAAGGGGTTGTCGTGGCAGGACCAGGGGTAATGGTTTCAAGCTGGAAGAGAGTAGGTTTAGAAGGGAAGTCAGAAGTTCTTCACAATGAGGGTGGTGAGACACTGGAGCAGGCTGCCTAGGGAGGTTGTGGATGTCCTCTCCCTGGAAGCATTCCAGGCCAGATTGGATGGGGCCTTGAGCAACTTGGTCTAGTGAGAGGTGTCCCTGCCCATGGCAGGGGGATGGAACTAGATGATCTTTAAGGTCCCTTCCAACATGAACCATTCTATGAATCTATGGATCCCCTGTTGACAGAACTGTCATATTCAGTCAGATATGTTTGATTCTGGTAACAATTTAGGCTTTGTAAAATATCAATATCGATAGCTACAATTTTTAGCTGTTAGATTATATTCCTATACTAGCAACCTGTTTTCAACTAAAAATGCTAACTGGTTCTCTGAATTATAAAAGGGAAAAAATTGGAAGATACCATGGACAAAGTTGTAATTACAGAAGGTTCTGGTGACAAGAGCAAGCTCTGGGGCCTTGCTCTCTGGTTAATTACAATGTTATCATCCCCTCAGTGCACAATGTTTACAGGACTTTACTTCAGGGCCTATAATTTATTCTATATATTAACATCTAAAACTATAACCATGACATAACCTAGTCATTAGGAAAGGCCACAAACCCTGCTCTATGGTATGTCTCCATGCCAGTGCTGCTGCTTTACTGAATCTGAGACAGAATGGCAGGAAAAACCATGCCTTTTAAAGCTGATCACTGAAGTAAGCCAAAAAAAGCAGTGTTAATAGCAGGTGCATCAAAATAAGCATTATCTCTGTACTTTTGGTGCTATGCATTTAACAATGTGTCTGCAGAGGATGTTAACTAATCTCTAACACCTCCACGGTAAGCAAGTCAGTCCTACTGCAGATATGTCTCATTTAAAATACTAAAACCTGTGGTCTGAAGTTCAGATGTTGGGTTTCAGTTCCAAGCTGGTTTTCCCAAGTGGAAAAGCAGAGTAAAGTGAAATATCTGTTTCTGATTTCTACTGCAGTGTATAGATCAGGAGGAACTCCACTGAGCAAAGCCAGATTACATCTTAGTGAATTGCCTTGTAAATATTGTGGAGGATGTGAAATCAGAACCCTGAAAATCGTTTCAGACCACACGATTTCCTTCTCCCTCTCTAATGCCTCAATAACAAACCTCTCCTACCTCTATTTCCAAAGGGAGATGGTATTCCCAGATAGAACTAACCCTGCCCAGAAGCAAACAAATAGTGTCCAAGGTTAAAAAGCAACAGTTTTTGTTCCAATGCCTCCCATGACCACGTATTAATTATCTGGCATGTGCTAAAGAAAGCATCACTTTAAAAGTACAATTTGGAAGACCAATTCTTGCATTTGATACGAGTGTTACTGCCATTGAGATCCTTTCACTTCAGACCCGAGGTACTGGAAATGCAATACTGTGACTTGCTCTACATCAAAAATGAGCAAAACTCCTAGAACATGTTCATTGAGAGGAAAACCTCAGTGCCAGCAGAAATAGGCTGAAATAAATCAATCCCATTGGAATGGTGTGGACACACAGGATCAACTGCGCCGGGACCTTTTTGTGTGAAGACAGAGCCATTTTTTAATTCTAGCTTTCGGAATTTACACTTGAAAGATATATAATGTCTTTATCAATAGTTAAGTGTCAAACGGCAGAGTTCTGCGGAAAGGGACAAGACCTGAAGAACAGGCCCTGACCGAGGAGGGGGGCTGGGATGCACCGGAGAAGTAGGGATGGAGGAGGAGGAGGACGTGCGCGGCCAGCGGCTGGTTTTCCGTCAGGTGTTTCCCGTCTGGGATTTGCATGAACAAGGCGTTTGTGCCTCCCTCACTCAGTCCATCGCAGTTTTACCGGCACCGTAAAGCACCTGCGCTCGGTTGTCACTGGCAGAGCATCTAACGGCCGACTCGGGCCGTCGTGCCACGGGAATCGCCGACCAGACGGGCCCTACGAGGTCGCAGCTCCAGGCGCACCCTGGGCAGGGGACCGGGGCGGCTGTCGTGGAGCCCGAGGCGGCTGGAGAGCGTCTGCCAAGGGTCCGGCGCCGCGCGGCAAGGGCGAGGTCTCGCGCGCTGTCCGCTTACAGCGGCGGTGCGCGAGCGCCCCCTGCTGTCCAACTGCGACAGCGGGGTGGACGGGTTGGGCCGGTAGGCGTCAACGCAGCCCTGCGAGGTGACCATCGCGTCACGAGGTAGCCGTGCACGAACCTCACGTCAGATTACAGATGAAACCCTCGCAGGTGGGAAAACACAAGAGGCACCGGTCACAGTGCGCGGCCCAGTCCCGCACCGGCTGCTGCTCACCGCAGCAACGGCTTCCCCACGAGGGAGAAACGGGTGGTGAAGTGCTGGCCCACTCTGAAAGCTGCTGAAGTGGTCAAGCTGGTGTCACACCAACCCAGAGACAAAGATGAGACTCAATCTCGGGCCTCTTAACCTGTAGGTAGGTGAATCGTGGAAATTGTTCAGGTTGGAAAAGACCTTTAAGATCGCAGAGTCCAAGCAAGCTGTCCCAAGCCCAGCCCTAACCATGTCCCCCAGCTCCAGATGACTTTTAAACACACCCAGGGATGACGATTCCTTCCCTGGACACCTTGTTCCAAGGCCTGATGAACCTTTCAATAATGAAGTTTATCCTAGCATATTACAAAATCCATATTCAAGTAGAAAATACATGCACACAATCCTGATTGTTGCACACTAGCAAATCTGTCTGGTGGAATAAGAAGTATTTCATTTCATACTTATAAGATCAGCCCAGTCCAGGCTGCTAATATCCAAAACTCCTGCACTGAAGCAATTGTCATGCACTCTTTTCACTGTTACTGGTTCAGCAAAACATCTGGGGCAACTACCAGTATTCAAATTTGTTGACATGTCATAATCATAAAGGGATCAGAGAAGCGCAATGGTAGTGGGAGATAAAGTCTCATTTGTCACACTGACTATTTCAGTGTTATTAACTTACAGGCAGACAGCATCCTGCACCAGACAAGTATTAAATGAGAATAATCCAACAGCAACATCTCAGCATTTAATTCATTCTTACGAACTAGTCTTAAAAGTAAGGTTTTATGATAATAACCAAAATAAAGTAACAGGTCACTTTAAGAGGGCTGTATCGGGACAGTAAAAATACTGGAACCTCTGAAAAAAGAACCAAATTTTTTTCATTCACATCAGTTGTCTTAAATAAACAGTGTGCTGAGATGAAGCTTTTTATTAAATATCATAATTTTAATGGTTTTCAACAGAAGGAAACGGAAAACATTGGTGAAATTAACCTGACAGATGAGGTAGCAGAACTGTAATTTAAAAAGTAATATCCTTCCATGAAATCCAAGAAAAACAAAATACTCTTGAGTTTTTCTGTAGGCTCCTTGTTTTATTTTTTTGCTGCTTTGACTGGCAAGCCCAAATATTTTAGCATGAATTTTATGACTGAGGAAAAAACCATGATTATTTCATGAAGATTGCACTGGAGAAGCATCTCATACTTCTAATAGTATATTATTTACTTCTGAAAAAGTTTATCCAGCTGTTCTTCCTATTAAAAACGTGGTAGAACAACATGACAATTATAGCTTGCTTTTTTCCCCAGTGTTTTTTTAAATTAACTTTCACAGAAATTAGTATTTCTGGAAAATACTGTATATTTGCTAGATCTACAATTTCTTATAAACATTCTAGTGAAAAAATAAAGAGTGGACTTCAGTCAGGAACACACTCAGCTTCCACTCTATATGTGTGACTGTTATTTTCCCCATTGATGGTTACTGTGGCTTGGAATGTGATTCGACCCTGAGAACCATACATGGAGGAGAAAAAATATATGGAAATGTGTTTGTGGTTTACTAGGGTTTTTGAAATCACTGTGACTGTACTTCCTGAATTTACTCTGTGAATTCACATGCTTGTTTTTTTAAACTCCAGGACTTACATTTCAGTCCACAACTCAACTGCAAATTTATACAAATCCTCTGAATTCCTCATTTTCAGATATTGATCAGATCTGCAGAACAGCAGTACAGATTTCCCTAGAGGTTGCCATCAAAGATAGCAAAACTCTTGACAAGCTGAAAATGCAGGACACTTGCCAGTGTAAATACTGTTTAAGGTCCTTCTGTTCTGTGTAAATCTAGTGATCATTAGAGCAGTTTCAGGGAGAGTTATTCAAGAGGAAAAAGTGAACATTAAGCGAATCCCTGCTCCCTCCCTGATAGCACTGCCTGAGTTACCTAAACACCAGAACATGGCTATGTCAATAGCTTTATTGTTACAAATAGGATGGAAAAAGTTTTCCTACATAGTTACAGTACAGAAAGGAATGACATTCTTTCTCCATAGCTGATGCAGTCCGTTACCCCTCCTAAAACTAGCAGTGCAAGTGTTTGCTATGGTAGGAAACATGTTATGGAGTTTTATTCTAAACGCTAACTATACACTTCTAACTGGACTGAAACAAATTTGTTTTGGTTAGTTTAAGCAGCTTTAATATTCTAGTATTTAAATATATTTAAGCAGTATTTAATATTCTAGTTAAGGCTGAACAGTACCAAATTTGATCTGTTATATATAGTTACAACTGCACAAAGTAGCAACTTCAGTAATCTTAAAGGCTTTTTTCGTCCAAGATTCTGACTGAGGCTGAAGTTGTTTAGTGAAGATGGAAATTCTGTGGGCTCTGCACAAAGAGAAGACAGCTTTTGCATTGCACACACAGGGATTAATACAAAATCAAGTTATTTCAGACTGCAAGAAGTACAAAAGTTTCAAGTCTGAGCATTAGAAAACAGGAGATACTTGTACCCACACTGAGCTTGTCCTTTCAAAGGAAAAGAATAAATACAGTTTACAAGATGGTCTCTCTGCACCTGCAGTTCAGTGTCTGCAGTCCATCATTTCCATTATCTACTTTTAAAATGTCAGTCCACAGTTAGGAAGAGTTCTGAATGCTTCCTATGCTGTCTCCTTGCCTTAGTCTCAATGAGGGAGAATCCAGGGAATGTGGTGTTCTGCTGCAGTCAGGCTGGCCAGCCTGCTTTATGGAGACCCAAGCCAAGTGGCAGCACCCTGTAAGTATGGTTATGCATGTTCCCAGCACTCAGCAGGAGGTGCTTGAAGGGAGGATCGCCTGTCACCAGGTGGATACATCTGGCCCCAAGCCTTTTAGAGATGTGGGGACAGGGGACATGGGGGCAGATGTTTGCCCCCCTGGTTCTTGGGAGTGGACCACTGACTGCTGAGTCTCATTCCTACGCTACAAGGGATGGCTGAGCTCTGGGGTTCCCTGTAACCAGGGTCTGAGTCTGAGAGCCTTTGTGCTCAGCTGGCAGTCTCTGTGGTAGCAGGGTGCAGGTCAGGGTGCTCCTGAATTAAAGGTCCTTTGAGACCAGGGCTGCCCTCAAAGCTTGCACTTTGCAGTCCAAGCAGCAGCTCAAGCCCCTTAAAAGCAGAGCTGTGCAGCCTCATGGGCCACTGCTTTGCACACCTAGCTTGCTTTGCCCAGAGTTCTCACCCTGAAGCCCAGCTCCAGCACTGCTCCAAAACGGATTAGAGTGCCAGACACTGGAAATAATGAACTCTAGCTATGCTCATAGTGACATTTACAGCAATATTATGTTGTGTCATCTCTGTTTTCCGTGGTCACAGCCACCCCTGAGCTCCAGAACACTTGTGGTCCCAGGCGTCTCACTGATCATGGTCCGCTGGTGTCTGCAGCACACACACGGAACTGACCGAATCGCTTTTCCCTCTTCATCAGCGTTAACGCCCTATTTCAAAAAGTCTGGCTAATACAAAACCAAAAATAGTGACTGCAATAATTAACGCTGCCACAGACTGCTCCTTTCTGGCAGCGTCAGACTGAGTCCTCCCGTTGTAGTTAACTACTGGAGTAAGACAAGCACCTTTCCCTACGCAGGAGAGAGCCTTCTCTTGGAAACGCCTAAGCGTTAGCTCTGTCACATACTGACTTAAAAGCGATTCAGTCCGTGAACGCCTTTGTTGAAGATGGCCTGAAACGCCTCATTCTAGCATGAAATCCCTGAAAAAGCGCTGGCTGCTTGTCCCGCGGAGCGAAGCACCTGCCCCCTCCGAAGCGGCAGCCGGAGCAAGGGAAGCCGCACCCGACCACCGGGCGCCGCTTTCGGGAGCGGGTAGAGAGGCGGGAGCACATCCGGGGCGGAGCCAGGGCGGCAGAATGGCGGTTCCCAGCGGCTGCATGTGCACCCGTGCTTTCGCCTTTGACTGCTCCTCTCCGACCGCCCCGTTCGGCTCGTGGTCGCGCGTAAGCGTCTGCCCCGTTCCTCGGGCGACCTCTGCCCCCAGTGAAAGCGGGGAGCTCGGGGCAGATTCTCGGCGCGGCGGGGCAGAGTGAAGGTAGGTGCGGAAGTGTTTCTGTAGTGCTGCTCTCGGCTCTGATCTCACGCTGTCAGTCGTCAACAAGCGAAACCGCTGGCAGTAAAAAAACCCAACCCGCTGTTTTGCTCGTTGCTCTGAAAGGGAGGGCTCTGGGCCTGGGTGCTGTTTGTTCACTGCTGTGGAATATGTGCACTTTCACAGAATGTTGTGGGTTGGACGGGACCTGGGAAGGTCATCGAAATCCAACCCCCCTGCGTGAGTCCCGTAAGCTTAGAGCACCCGGGGTACCCAGGTCGCTGTCTCCTATCCAACCACAAACCAGGCCCAGCCCTGCATAGCTTCTGAGACACCTTTTTCCAGGGTCGTATGGCCTGGTTTTGGAAAGAGTTGGTTTGTTTATTATTTCCAGATTTTTTCCCCTTTCCTGGAGGGTGGGGAATGGAGGCAGAATAAGTGTCTTTACGGGGACCTGAGAAATGAAGTATTTACAGTAGTAAAGGTTAAAGCATTTGCTGTACAGTAGGTTTCTTTGTGCTTATCAGCAGTGATTGTGATGTTAATAAGAGTTCCCCGTGGATGTGTGAGTGTTTCTTAGTTGAGCTAACAGTGATTTGGCTCTGTTTTGAAAGGAGGGGGACTACAGAGTACTGCCCCAAGCAACATCCCTTTTTTTTTCTTAAACATGTTTGGGGGGGCTTTCTGTAGCCATGTGGGCAGAGCTTCCCAAGTTCTATTTGTCTATAGTGGAGAAAGTTTCCAGTAATTGCCAGGATGGAGAGTTATTTTTGGACTCCTCTGTTTCCTCCTTGTTTAAAGGATTATCATTAAGTCCATAATTATTCTCAGTTACAGACTTGAGAGTTGTTTAAAATCTGCATTTAAAAGTTATATTCAGGCAGCGGCTTTACAAAATGTTTTTTCTCACATTATTACTCAGGAAACTACTCTCTCATTCTACTGCTCTTTTTTCTTTTGCTCTTTGTGCTTTTGTCCTGCTCCTCTTCAGTCTTTTTTTAATTCTTTGTTTCTGTCCTTCAGCCTGTAATTGTTTTTTCCATCATCTTGTCCCAACGTGTAGCTGCCTCATTTTCACCCACAATTTCTCTGGCCTGTTCCCTGGGAGTGGCAGAAGGAGGGGGAAAACATTGCAAACTATTTAAAAGATTACTCTGTATTTTAGAGATAACTCATTTAAGGTATTGATTGAAAACTGTGCGAGTTGGATTATTGAAAACAAAAAATCTCTTTTATGGTACAAATATTTTTATTGGATGAATATAAATATACCCAGGCCTCTTTAGTATGAATTACTGACATTTGTAATTTATTTCTTATTTTGCTCTTCAAAGTTTTACACTTCAATTTCAGCTTCATTGACCAAGCAATATATGTGCAACAGCAGCAGCAGAAGGGCAGGAGCAGATTCTGAATGCAGCACCACTTCATCCAGCAGCCTCTCGGGGTTTTCTCCCTGTGGCAGTGCTGTAATGAAAGGATGAAGCATTTTCCAACAGCAGTGACAGCATTTACAAGTATGGTAAGACCATGTTCGAAGTAGTGTCCATTTGTCTTAATATAAGTGCTTAAGTAACTTCAGCTTTTGAAGGATGTGTTGCATTTTGAGCTGACCTGTTTACGTAGAACTCCCACTAGCTGAACCATTCACCCACCCCAGATTCTAACTGAATTCCTCCACTTTCTTGTCACTTTTTAATGTACTGAAATACATTTTGGGGGGTTTGCTTTTCAGATGTGTTGCTGTAAGGGTCTCCAATGCTCAGTCAGTGCCACCAGCTCAGGTTTTCCTGTCAGTCATTTGGGTACTAGACATAAGGCCCATCCCTGTGTCTGAAAGCTGCTGGCCTCACAGGACAGGTGGAAAGGGCTGTCTGAATGGAAGAATCAAAGATGGACAGAAGCTAGGAAAGTTTATTATCCTGGGGAGCCCCTTCCATCACAGCAACAGAAGGAGAATATCACAGAAGAGCAGAGCCTGAACAAGAAATGTGGCTCCATGCGCTGTCACGCTCCCTGCTCCGTCACCAGCCTGTGGGACAGGGGCATGTGGAGGCTTATGAAGTGCTCAAATGGGTCGAACACAAGCTGTTTGTCAGTATGTATGTGCACAGGACAGAAGTTAAGAATGAGAGACTGGATTTGAAAGAACTGGCTTCTGAATTATTTTTCAGGATTTACAGTACATAAAGACACCATGTGGAGTGATGCAGAGTAACAGGCTTAGAAATAAAGTATGAACAAAACTGGAGTTACAGTGTTTTCTTTTTGACATGTCTTAGATCATCTGGGCCCAGAATGAAACTTTTTATGCTTTGAAGGAAGAGAGAACCAAACACACAGAATAAGCACAGAAGGAGAGTTTTGAGACTTGGGATATGACTCTGCAGTACTGCAGTTAAAATGACATTTTCTCACCTTGTTCCTTCTTTGCAGGCCTGGATATAGGAGAGAAAAGTTTGACTACTTCTTCTGACGTCACAGTATGACAGTAATGATGAGGCTGGAAAAGACCTTAGAGATCATCCAGTCCAACCTTAAACCAACCAAGTAAACCTAAACGTCTGACATCTAGATCATGCCACTCAG
>VZRI01005753.1:13491-36169 GCA_013397515.1 Upupa epops | reverse complement strand
AGAGTTTTGCTTTTTATTGTTTCTAAGAAGTAAGGTAGGATGCCTTGCTGAAATGCATTAAAAGTAGTGCCTCATATTGGTGTCATTTTTTTATTCCAGTATCAAGCAATGGATTTTCTGAATCACTTAAAGTTAAACCATATGTGTAACTGTCTCAGTCTTGGTTTTGACTCTTGTACAAGTATTTCCATACTTGAGAAAAATTTATGTAGAGAATTTCTCACTGGTTAACCATGGAATAAAGATGTTATGATTTTTATTTTTTAAAAAGTTACATGCTGAGAAAACTGTGTGGAGTGTAAATTTACCAACAAACTTATTTTCAACTTTGTTGTTTTTATGAAGTGTGCCTTTTTTTCTGAAAAACAGGCTCTTTAATGTGTTTTTTTTCTTTCCTTTACTGAAAACAGTTATGGGGCAAATTATTTTTCTCTAGGTGGCCGTCAAAATTGATAGTGCAAGCCCTGGCAGAAAGAGTCTCCTAAATTGCCCTATTTTTTTACTTGACTTCTTGTCTGTATAGCAGCTCTCAGTGCATGTGCACTAAGCTGGTCTGAAAACAAGGCCTCTCCCTCTGTCCCTTGGCAGAGGATTTTGGTTTAGTTCCCTAGTTTTAAAACACATAGGACTCCAGGAGTGCTCATCAACATGTTACTAATGACAAGCTCTTCATTTGCTGAAGGAAGGTGTCTTGGGTTATTTATATGATGGAACATTTTGTGAGTAGTTCAACTGTTATAAATGTTTTTGCCAGCACCATTTGAAGAATGTTACCTGTTTAGGAAAGTACAACTAAGTATCTTTACCTTGAAAACAGGGATTTGAGAGATTATGGCATCTGAAGCCCACAATGTTAGAAAACAGAAGGTGTTACATATCGAAGGCCATTCCATTGATCTACCAAGAAAAAGAATCTCTTCTTCCACTAAAAAGATCATGAAGGAGGTAAGCTATGGGTTTGGGGTTTGTTCTTTTTGCCACCTTAGGAAACTGAAGTAACCATTCAAACAAGCTCATAGATGTGAGCAATATAAAACTAGCACAACACCACAGTGTATTTTATGGTTAGACGTACAATAAAGCTTTAGATTGAACAGGAACTATATTATAAAAACTATGCACTGTGGCACAGGCAGTGACTGCACAGATACTGCTCATAATGACCTGTAGGTACTGATAACAAATTTAACTTGGGCTTGTTTTTTTCAATCTAGCCAAGAACAGTTACAGTAGAGGAGTTTGGTTATCCAAAGGTTCTCTCTTGCCAAGAGAAGCTACATGGCAGAAGTGAGAGGTGGAGTAGATGAACTATGTGCATTGAAATGTACCTGTCAGCTTGTTACTGTACAGCTACTGCATTGGCTTATAACTCATTGCTTTTCACTGAGTTATTGCTAGTCAGCAATGCATTGTCCATAACTCTTAACTGTGTTACTGGCTGAAAGGTAAAGCAGTGGTGTACGGAGGAATCAGTAGGAAAGTAAACTTACTGCAATATCATTTCAAAGAGTGAGGAAGATGCCAGTATCTTCAGTCTTGCTGCTTATTTTAATTATGTATTTAAACCCCCATGGTTTTGTGTCTTGGTACTAACAGCGAAAGATCATAGTACTGTTCTGATTTGCACAACGTAAACGTTGACAGTGGTATAAATCTTTGCATTTCAGTATATGAGTGTAGTACCCCTTTATATAAAGACTTCTAGCTTGCATATCTTAGTGCTTTATTTTTAATAATGTATTTACTAATGGAAAAAAATAGAACCAGTGTGTTACTATTCAACTAAGCTTTGTTATCTGAAGCTTTAAAACTACTGCATAAAAAGATGGCTTAGAAATTAATCTTCAGGTTGTGTTACTAAATGTTTATGGGTTTTGCTAATCCGTGTATGTAACCTTAAATGAGTTTTGTGGTTCCTCTAGGGTGTCACTGTTCTGTGTGGCCTAATTGGTGTCAGGGAGCTAATCAAGCTGGTGTTGTCTGCAGCAGTCTTGATTTATTATTTTTTTCTGTTATGCTTTAGTGGGGAAATATTCTGTCATCCTTCCCAATACAAGCATCCACTATATATTGGGTCTTCACATGTTTGTGTGAGACAAGTAATGCAGTTTTGCCATCAGATTCCTGTAGACTTTTAATATTAGCTGCAGGTTTTATTGTGGTACTAACTGAAGAATGTGCCTCTTGCCAGAGCTCTGCCTCTTGCCAAGGATACCTGGTGCTCCAAAGACATCTGTGGTGTGCAGAACTAGCCCATCCATAGGTCATTGAAATCATTGAAGATTATAGGAAGGTTAATGCAGCTGTGTTTTAGTTGCAGAATAGAGTGGGTGGAAGGAAGGAAACTTAAGCCACAGCAAAGTAGAACTTTTTTGACTGTAGATATGTTTGGACTTTTCTAGTTATACAGCTGTATTTCCTTTCTTCCAGGGTAAGAAATCTCCAAAACAGCTGGCTTCATACACAAACAGGTAGGAGGGCTGTGCTGTGTTGAATGCCAAGTTTCAAGTGAGAGGGAGGAAGAAGCAGTTTAGGTCTATTGTAGATACAAATGGTTGATGGATCTTAATTTTATTGACAATACTTTGTTCTTGTGTCCAGTTCCATAATAATGCATTAATAAAAGTAGGAGAAAAACATTGCTGGTATTATGCCTTGGGGGATTAAATGTTTTAAGTAACCTGCTAAATTTATAATGATATATTTTAAGTAACAACAGGAATTATTGCTTAGGTTTAGCACAACTTTCACTAAAATTCTGTTGTTTTATTGCAGAATAACAGTTGGAAAACCAGTGAACAGTTCGCCCTCTCTTTTCAAAGTAGTATATTGTAAAAGAAAAGTTCATTGTTATTCTCCAAAGCCCTGTTACAGAAAGAAACAGCTCCCTAAGTTTAGGGGCTGTGACATGGCCAATAAAGAAAATGAACTCTCTTGTGCGGGGAATCTGCCAGAAAAGCTGCACAGCGACAGTCGTACACACTTGCTGAACTCTAGTGACTCTGGCTCATCTCAAACAGAAGGCCCCTCATCCAAATATAGTGGATTTTTTTCAGAGGTAAGTAGGATTTAAAGCAACTTAAAATATTCCTGGTAGTTTCTTTGTGTAGCTGTGAAGGATTTTGGAGATTAATTTTCTTAATGTTTAGATTGTCTCAGGTCTCCTGCTTTTCTTTGTTTATTAGTTTACAGTTACACAGTTGCAAACAGTAGTACTTCTGCCTGTTTTCCCCATGTGCGTGTCAGTGCAGAACGTGGATCTGCTAAGCTAGCGTGGGTTAGAATTGTACTAGCACTGAAGGAAAATGTTGTTTGGACATGGTTAGTTTCATGATCTGACGTGATGCCTGGGCATGTGCACCATTATGGACATGTAAAAGCATTGGTGCGTGGATGGAAATAATCTGAGAGGTAGGGCATGACCATTTTCAACAGCTGTTTCAGGCTTATCACTTTATTGAGACTAAACTGTTTGTATAGGGCTGTATTTATTGCACTATACTGAATGTAATTTCAAGGAAGGAGCAACAGAATAACTGGAAAGAAAGAGCAGTAGAAAGAAGGGTAAAGAAATGAAGACTGGGGAAGATTAATCCTCTGATAAGCTAAAGGCCAGATCCCTGGCCACAGATGACAATTTAGGTGATTTGAGAGATGTGGGTGGCTCTGCACTATTCATTCTACTGAAATTTAGGTATTTTATTAAAATACTCTGTTTGGAAAACAAAGTTCTTCAGAATAATACATGTAATTACTTGTGTCTAAATTGTGTCAAAATTTGTAAGTAAAAAGTTCTCAGGTTTGCTGAGAATTACAGATTGATGTTCATGTTTAATACCTCTCAAAGTGCTTGTAGTCCTTATTCTTGTAGATTTTGAGTAGTCTTCACCCTTTTAATGGAAAATTGTGGGTTTTTTAGTTAGCTAAACTTAAACAAATAAACTTAAAGCAAACTTACTGACATACAGGCAGAAAGGTACATTTTAATGAATAAATTACTATATTAGGACAGCTTTTTGCATTGCTGAATGCTGAACTGAATTTGTGGTAAACATCTTTCACACTTTTAAAAATATGCAGGTTTCTCAGGACCATGAAACTATGGCTCAAGTCCTTTTCAGCAGGAATCTGAGACTGAATGTAGCTTTAACCTTTTGGAGAAGAAGAAGCATAAGTGAACTGGTAGCCTACTTAGTGAGGTAAAGTGGGCGACTCTTACATATTTTTAAAATGGTAGCAATCTCAAATGTGCCACAGGTGGATTGTTTTAAGGGGTTTCCTAAACGATGTAACTTCATTGTATTTACTTTCTAAATCATAGTGCAAGAATATACTTCAACCTCTACTTTACTAGTAACATTTCTGATTTTACTATTTATGTTTCTAGGATACAGGATCTTGGAGTAGTAGTAGACTGCCTTCCTGTCCTTACAAACAGGTACAAATAAAAAGAAGGGGGGGTGATAAGAATCTGCTATAACAATGCTGAAATTCAAGCACTTCTGAAACATGTTGTTTTATAAGTTTACAGGAAGAAAAACCATATATTTCAGTTGGCTGCTGTGTAGATCTTTTGCCTTTAGTGAAATCACTACTTAAAAGTAAATATGAAGAGTAAGTACCAGTTTTGAATGTTTTTTTAAAACATTGTTACTTCCTGACTATGTAGTACCCTAGAAATTAGTGGTGTTTAATCCTCTGGCTCTTGTTTCTTCTCTCATTTCTCCCAACCCCCTCTGTTTCCAGGGACCACCTTCCTAAAGGGAGTATTTCCTTTCCTCCACTAACAAACTAGTGATGCAAAAGCTATGTTCTGTGAGGTTAAGGACCTAGAGGGACTGACTTTGCCTTTATGCAGATTCCTTTATGCTAAGCTGTAAAACAGAATAGCCCTGAGGTGCTTTATAACGTGAAATCAAAGCAGATACTCAGCAAAGTAACCTGAAGAATTTCTACGTAGTTCTTAACAAGAGCTTCAGTTTGCTGGCTTGCAAACGTATCGGAGAATCTAACTTGCCTGTATCTGTCTAGATATGTTTACTTTTCCAGAATAGAAAATTGTTGTTTTCAAAGTTCCTTACCAGTTTGTCTTGATACTTTAGCTGACTTGTAAATATTGGAGGGCAGGAAGGAAAAGCATAACGTGTAAACTGTTGTTACAGGTATGTGATAGTTGGTTTAAACTGGCTTCAGGCTGTCATTAAAAGATGGTGGTCAGAACTATCTGCACATACAGAAAAGACAGAGGATGGGTGAGTATAGAGTTGGGAAGTACTTCAGTGTGTTTCTGGAGCTTGTTCTGTCTCAGTGTCTGTTTTAACTTTGATCAGTAGGAGCACTAGCTACAAAAGTAAAAATTGTAATTTGAAAGTAAAAGTGTAAAGTACTTTTAAAAAAAAAAAGTGTAAAGTACTAAGGTACAAGTGGTGTTTGGAAGTTTTAAGGACTGTGGTGGTTTTGTGCTGTGTTTTTAATGAAGTTTTAAAACACATGGAATATATCAAGGATTATACAAGTGCTGTAGAAATTGGTAGATATTGCTACAGTGTCATAAAACTTGTCACATAGTCTACAGGCAGTTTTAGTCATGTGTTTCAGTCAGTCTATTGAAGCACAGTGTTGTAAAAGTGTTCTAAAGTGGTGTCCATTGTTTTTCAGAAATATTAATATTTTAAAACAACAGTTAAATGGATTATGGGAACAGGAGAATCATCTTACTCTGGTTCCAGGATATACTGGTAATATAGCTAAGGTAATACAGTTGCACTTCGTAATGAGCATTGTTGTATCACTTGCATTGTTCATTGCATTTGATGCTATT
Organism: Upupa epops; assembly: GCA_013397515.1. NCBI lineage: Eukaryota > Metazoa > Chordata > Aves > Bucerotiformes > Upupidae > Upupa > Upupa epops. The sequence continues at coordinate 30,348 of VZRI01005753.1, read as the reverse complement.
TATGCTCAACTACTGACAAGTAGAAATGTCTTTATTTTCCACTAATGCTTGGTTACATTGCACAAATTTTACAAAAGTTGGGAGTGGATTTCCTGTGCCAAGATAGTTTAGAATGCCAACTATGATTTTTTTTATGCTTTTTTCTTTCTTTACAGAAAAAGCATCTCATTAATAATAGGTAATAGTAATAAGACCTAAAATTGGTATGTAAATAGGCCTAGATGAGCAGATGTACTGTGAAAGGACAGATGTTTTCTCTGAATTCTGCTGAACCCTGTTTTAAGTGTAATGCAGCATGGAGAACCTGAGCCTAGCAATGTTAGCATTTGCACATCAGGAGACAAGGGCAAGGGACAGCATACTAAATTCTGCAGCTAACTGCTGGCCTAATGCTTAGAAAATGATACATTTGTGATGAATAGAAGTGTCCACAGCTAAAGTGAGTATCTGTTTGCCTCTCATCATATTGTGGTATCAGTAATATGAGGATGTCTGGTAGAAGCATGGTTTGCTGCTCACCATCTCATCTCTACAAATGTGGCTTTCTGAGGTTGCGCACCACCCTGAACAGGAAACCTCTCCACATACAAGGTCTTGGAGACATTGAGAAAGAACTTAGAGCAGACACTTGTTTATGTGCTGAGTTTGACTGAGCTTTGAAGGAATCTGGAGATTGCATGCTTCACTTAAATCTGGAGGATCTGTGTGGGATCTGTAGTTATATAGCTACAGAATTTGTCATGATGTATCAATCAAGTTATTTCTCCTTCTGAGCCTGCTGTGTGCCTCAGACTTCAAATTTGATATCTCTACAAGAACAATTAGAGATGTCTTGCAGAGTGTCAGTCAGCAGGGATGCAGAGCTGAGTTTTAACTCCTGACTGGTAGAACAATGGAGGCTGTAATAAAGACTGCCCAGCTTTTCTGGTAGATCAACATAGTTGTTATAGCCAGTGTTATTCTCTTTACCTATGATTCAGGATTCCTTTCTGTTCATTTGCCTAATTCTTACTGTATATCAAGATAAATTGTGATCAAGGCCAACTGAACAAGTCAGGAGCAGCACAAGAACATTGGAGGGGATGGGGTGATGGAATCTAGCGCTTGATCTCTTCTGCATGTGCAGAGCAAAGGAAACACTAAAGTGATGGCTTTGGAAGCTAATCCCACTGTTCTTGCATGCTTTCTTATTGCATGAGGAAATGCCATTGAAAGCATTAATGGAAAGTCAACTTGAAGACAACTTGTTTTGAAATTTGGTCTAAACAAAATTTATCTTCTTTTATGGTCCTGATTGGTTACCCCACCTCAGACTTACAGTTGATGTTACAGCTATAAGTAATGTGACAGAAGCTTTTTTCCTTTTTCTTTTTAGGATGTAAATGCTTATTTATTACAGCTGCATTGACACGATTGAGAAACTGTGTGTGTTCATGTGGTGAAAACAATCCCGTAAAGTATCCCTTAAATATGTACTATTTCTGAAAGCTTTTTGAGAAATAACTGGGAGAACTGAACTGTCAAGCTGTTTAATAAAACCACTGACAAAATCCTAACAATCTACTTCACATTGAAGTGGAAAAATAGCTAGTAGGAGCAACTTTTACTTCAGTGAGGTGAAAGTGTGCTATGAAAACTGTATGCCTTTGCTGCATTTGGGATTCACTCGATTACTAGATACTCATTTAAATGCTACTGTATTTTACTACAACATCACGTAAAAGAAGAAGAGTTACGTTGTCATGAAGACCAATACGAGGATTACAAGGAACCAATGAAAGCAATCAGCATTAAGAACTTTTTAATGTTTCTTTCATAAGAGAACTCCAAAATGCACAACTAGCTTCCAGTTACATTAGAAAATCTTCAGAATATTCAGTTAATTCTGTGTTTTAATCAAATTATTAAAGACAGTTTTTGTTTGCACTATTGAGAAACTATACAGCAAAGATGCCTTAATAACTAGTATTTCAAAATGCCAATGTGTTAAGATGCAAATAGCGATTATGTTCAGATTGTGATAAAACACTACAAATTCAGGGTTTCACATTGTCTACTTAATGAATTGTTGCACAGATACAAAGATTTGCATATGAAAAATATTATCAATACCTGAAGTTAAGCTTGGATAAACAGTTATTGCAAATGTCAGCAGAACAGTGAATTTATGTCTAACCGATGTTTTTATATTGTAAATGGGTTTCTAACACAGTAATCTTGTTCTGTATCATTTAAACTACATGCAAGTAAATACATTAAATGTATCAACTTTTTTTTCTTTCCAAGTTCATAAAAAGCAATTTCTAGAATAATCTCTTCCATAGTACTTTTTACCACAGGTATTTATGTCAATTGTTTGAAATGTTTACAGCCAGCTGAGGCCATGTTGTTCGAATAGCACCATTTTTGTACTACCTCCTTGAAAAAAACTGACAGAGCTTTTGGTGTCAAATCCATACCAGTACTAGCATTGAAAATACATCTATAAATTCTTTTACTGTCCTATTGCTATCCTGTCCTATTTTAATTTTAAGCTATAGCGTAATAGTTCTGAGGTGGTTTTGATTTCTAGGTTGGTGTTGCCATTTAGAAACACTCTTTACGTTTAAAACTTCTGAAGTGCCAGTTATTCATGTAAAACATACATATGCGAGGCATGTACCACCAAATAGTCTGCTGCTTTAAAAAACTATGTATCCACAGGTGGTGTTTTCCTACCCAGCATTAAGCATATGCACTTTTATTGGCATGCAGGAGAAAAGTCCTTTGATAGCCCCAAGTGGTTTTTTTGCTTTACAGATGAAATAAATTAATTTTAAACTCTTGCAGTGGTCAAAAGCTCCAGGCCTCCTGTTGCTTCATTTTGTAAGCTTCATTTTGTAATTTATGCACCATCGTTTCTGACAACTAATAGTCAGCTAGAAATCTGAATATCTTTAAACCACCAAAGGTCTTTTGCTTTCCAGGGCAATCAGCCACAGGGATGTTTCTGGGACATCCCAAAACTGACAACTCTGTGGGACAATCTTGAAATTTGCACATAGCCAAATTATTTTTGCTAGGATTGTTATATACTGATAGAGATAATTTGCACTCTAAAGAGTTTGAGACAGAACTTGCTACTTTTCAAATGTTCTTGCAGTCAATTAAAAATTAAAAGGAACTAGAATGAGATGACATTTTTGTATTACTTTTCTGTTGAGTTCTTGAAAGAACATAAAGACTAGCTTCATCATTTGGGTGGCAGTTGCTGAAACCCTTTGATTATTCCTTGAGGCCATTGTAAAAGTGATGGAAAAAATTCCTTTCTCCTGTGTTTTTGTTATATACAAAATGAAGTAACTTATGGCTGTGTATTTCTGGTAATGCAAAAAGTAATTATTGTAACTGGATTAAAGTGAAATAGCTTTCAAACTTTAAAAAACCGCTCAAGCCTACGTGTACATACATGGGCTTATGATGTAAATCCATCGCCACATACAGAATTCTAGATCTTACGTGGATGGTGCTTTTGTTGTAGTGGCAAGATTGGTGAGGTAAGATTGACTTTGAGGCTCGTTATTGAGAAAGATCTAATAAAGCATTATTTTTATCTGCCAAGAGTTGTATTTTGACAGCATCAATAATACAGTATTAAACATAGTCATTAGTGTCCGTGCCTTAATGAATTTTTTTACTGTTTTCAGACAGCTGCTAGACTGTAGAAACAGAATTCTGGTGTCTGTTGTGAAGTTATTTCTCTGTCATTAAGTGATTTATACTACTACTGACATTCAGGCTCAGCTGCTTGTCTGCTCTTTATCTCTGAAATGGCTAGAAGTCCATTTTGCTGTACAGGAATGTGCATATATGTCTGCTCAAAGGGCACACTAGGAAATGTCCTGTAGTTATGTAACTCCATGAAATCAATGTAGATCTCTCAGTGAATTTAAGAATTGCATCTAAACAATCATACATAAATGCTAATCTTTATAGAATACTTTTTGTAATTGCTGTTTCCATGATGTATCCAAAGATCCAGGCAGAATTTATCCATTATCTTGTATGTTCTTGTGATGCAGAAGCATGTATGATGTATGTATTTGAGGATGAAGGATGCCTCAACAAGCAGTTCTTTGTGTTATACAGGTTGATATGAAATTAGTGCCTTTGAAAAACTGTGGCTCTTTCTTTGTTGTTCCCTGAGAGTATGTCAGGCTGTTTTGCTGAAAGTGTATTTGAAGTGTGAAATGGCACGTACCCATCCCTTAAACTGGATTTGAAGAAGCTTTCTGGGAAAATGCCTTTTTCTGCAGAGCTCAAAAAATTGCCCCTATATTCTGTTAATGCAAGAATCAAAGTTTAGGTATTACTGATACCTTGCTGAAGAATGAATATGGAAAAAGCATTAACTGGGTGCAAAGAAGCTAGCCTGCCCTAATGGCTTTCTGATGCTCCGTTTTGAAGTATTTACACCTAGTCCTTAATTAAAAATGTAGAGTGGAGCACCTTTGTACCACACAGGTACTGCGGTTCCAGGCTACACAAGGCTTACAGATTGGTTCTGTACTGGCTTCAGCCCTCCAGGACCTTCTACGAGCTCATCTTCTGCAGTGGCGTGTAATTAAATTGATCTTTTCCTTTCCCAAGGCAGTTTTGTTGTTAACAGAGGCTGCAGGTTTAACACTTGTTTGGTGTGCAAGAGGGATGAGAGAATAGGACAAAAAAGGTTCTCATGCCCTATGTTGAGTGGCATCATCCCTTTGTGTGGGACCATCTGTATCTTAAAGCTGGCTGTGTTTTCATTTTCTGATATTTGTACTTTGGCGTTATAGGAGGTTTTTATGCAATTTGTGTTGACAGATGTTTTTTGAAGACGTGCTGATTCGTGGCGTGGTGTTTTATGGCTGGGTTTTTTTCCTTGGAAGGAGGGACACTTTACTGTGTAGCAACTTGAATGTATCTTGCGTAAAGCTTGTATTTTGAAATTTAACAAGTGGTTCCTTCTGCAAGAACTTCCAGCTTTACTGAAGTCCAAATGCCTCTTAGTGTGTAGCTGTACAGCTGAATTTTGTGCCCGGTTTTCTGGTACAAAGGGGAGCGGGTGGTTTATGTTTCAGAGTATAAAACCATGCAAATGATGCTGCTGGTGTGAAGTTATTCCAGCTTTGGTACAATGCAAATTCTTTATTCTTGTGTGAGGAACTTTGTTGGATTGATGCTGCATTGAAAGACAGGAAAAAAGCTGGTTTTAGTAGCTTTGATACAAGCCAGACAGTTCAGTTTAATTTCTGTCTTTAAGTCTGCCTTCCTACGCACAGTAATCATGGTAAGTTTCGGATAAAGATTTGTGGAGAAAGTAGGCTCAGCATTCTTAAGTTGTTTACATTAAACAACTTAAAACTTTATTCCATATTGGTTAAATGCCTTGGTTTATGTGTTAGAATGACACTAAATGCAAGCATTTGTTTTTTCTCACACACCATGCCACACCATGCGTTCATTCTTCAGCACTTAATGATATCTCTTCCTCTTACTAATATACTGTTAGTAACTGTTGTTAGAAGTGGGGAGAATGGAAATTCTAGATAAAGTACAGCGCTAGGTATTTTATGCTCTTAATTCTGAAGCAATTGTGAAAACTTTAAAACTTTTCACGCTGATTTTGTTAGTGCCTAGTGATTGGAGTGAGGATGTGTGGCCACATGTTTGAGTTTGAACTTGGTTGAAAAAAATAAAGTGTTTTCATTAAACCATAGCTGCAGTATTTATTTTTCTTAAAAAAATGTGATTGTGATGTTTTCATTGAATAGTAAGCTGGACTTTTGATACTAACTTGTCATACAGGAAGCAGGAGGTGCAACACTGTCCCTTAACTGGATAGGTGTAATCACATGGACTTCCAGAACTAGAACACTTGTTTTCATGCTGACTGAAGTTTTGTAGTCTCTTATGAAGCTTGTGGTTGCTGATAGTATTGATACAAAAAGAGATCTGCTACTTGCAGGTGAATGTAGCTGTCAATTCATAAAGATCACTGCTTGGAACACTGTGGCATTGGACTGTACTGTTGAGGTCTCAAAATAGTTCTGCTTTGCAATAACAATGTGTTAGGATGCCATTTGAACACTCTTCACCTTTTTTTTTCTTTCCTATTCCTTAATTTCAGTGCTTAATTTCAGCCCTGTGAATTTCCTCTGGGAAGCAATAGCTGCCAAAACATGTGTGATGATAATGCTTTTGCATCCATTTGGTTTGCTTTAATGCACTTTGGATAATAGTGTTCTGCATATCAGGGAAGGCAGCTGTTTTCTTGAAAGAAACAGAACTAGAAGGTTTTACTGTGATTACAACCATTTTCTTGACAGTTTTTTGGTTGGTTTTTTTTTTTTAGGAAAGTACTATGTATTGTGAAACAACCAGGATCTAAATACGAGGTGATGTTACATTCTCAGACTGCCTGCATTTTGTGAGCATAAGTATTGGAACACAGATGCACCCCAGCATGGGTTTCAAATAGCTTTTGTAATTGATGTTGATGGGTCGTCTTCAAGTTGTATTTAATCTATAGAAATTTTTTAAAGTGTGAATTATGTTCAGAACTTGCAGTTTCCAGTTTCAGTCTTGTTGCAGATGTCCCATGGATTGCAAGATGTGAATAGATAGTATAGTAGGTGTTGCAGCTTTAGAAAAATAGCTGTTTCAAATGAGGATTGCCACATCCAAGAAGCCTGTGGCATGTATGGTGCTAAATGGAGGAGTTGCACAAATGCAGCCAAGAGTCAGGAGAATGTGTATTTTGTTGTTGTCAGGATGTTTTATCACAAGTGAAACAGCTGTGCTCTTACCTGCTTACTCCAGATAAAGTGGGATGATGGATTATTGGGGAGTTGATGTTTGAGCAGCTCTCAGCTGTAAGAAACCAAAAATGCATTTCCACGTTGATGAAACTCTGATGAATGCAGAAAGGAGCTATTGTGTGTTTGAGCAGAAATATTTTCTGTGTCTGCTAATAGTGCTTTCTCTTGAAGCTAATAGGTGCAGTGTTTATTTAAAATAACACTAAGTTTCTGAGAAAAGGGAAAAAAAGCACAGCCTTGCCTCACTGCTTCGTTTCTGAGTGACTGTGCCCCACCCCATGTTCTAACTGCAGGAAAAAGTAAATTATAGAAATGAAATTAATCAGCATTTCACAAGTAGTGGTCAATCTTTAGCATTCTAAGGTTCTGGCTGTTATTAGTGAAACAGTAAAGTAGGACTGTTCTCTGCCTGGTGTTCTGGTAAGTCTAAAAGCTTAACTGTTTATTCAACTAGAATGAGTGATGATCGACTAAAGCATGCATTCTGGAGTAATTATATGCCAGCGGCCATCATGAACATAAGCTGGTAGCTGGTTGTGAAGTGAGCCCTGTCTACCAGAGAAACTGTCATATGAAAAACATCTGGAAGCACATTATTTTTGCTTGGAGTGAAATGGTGAAATTGTTTTGGGGTTTTGGTTGTGTTTTGGTTTCTTACTGAACGATGCACCAGCTGGGCTGCTTTCTGCTAGGGAAAGAGAGGAGGGTAACTTCTAGATCCACTATTTGGATGCTGGAGTATGCTGCAGTGGTCCCTCTGAAACATTTACTGATGACACCACTCAAGTCAGTTATCGTTAAAGGGAGGTAGGGGCTGAATAAAGGCAAACTCACCAGCTCTGTGGCTGCTATCTACCTCCCTGGTGGTCTCTGGATGTGGGGAATCCACAGGTATAAAACTAATACCTAGGGAATGGGTAGTGTTTGCTTCAGACATGCTGCCAAAATGCCTGTTACCTGAGAAGAGTGTCTGATAATTGGAAGTTCAGGTTTTATGATACAGTAAGTCTTTCCAGTCCTTTGTGCTGAATTCCACAACCGCGAGACACTTTGCAAGGGAAGGCTTGGAGACTTGGTGCCTGCAGAGCAGTCACGTTTCCTCCCAGTTGTTGCTTTCCCACCCCTCTGACATGTTGGAGCACATCTGCTTGGCTGAGAGCCCAGCTTCATTTCAACACTGTCACTTGTCCAAGTGAAAACAAATAGCCTTCATATTTGACACTCTTTGTTTCCCAAGTGACAGCTTGTACCTCAAGTCTTCCAGGTTCTCAGTGCAAACGAAATTATCAGCTTAGTGCTTTTGGACTATGAAAACTTAAAGGCTTTATGCCTGTATTGGATAGCGTGGATGCTGACACTTGGTGCACTTTGTTTTATCAACACTGGAGAAACAGAATGGCGCCCACTAATGTAATGGCTGCCTCAGTCTCCAGATGTATTAGGAATGTTTCTCAGTGTGTATGTATAGAAATGGGTTTTAAACATCATAAACATTACACTGGTATTCTACTGAGTATTTACAGTGTCCACAGTTGCGAACACTTACATGTAGTTAGCTGGTGACTAGTTAAGGAGAAATCCTGCAGTTCAGAGGTGTTTTGGTTTGGGTTTTTCCTTATTCTTCCTCACTGAGCGCAGGTATTTAAATTTGTAGGTGCCTCCTTGAACTACTTTTGCAAGTCTGCCTTTTACGATTTTCTGAACCCACAGAAACTTCTCGGGTTAGTTCAGTAGAATGTGTGCTGTTCACACAATGCTGTGTAAGCACGTGTGTGCTTACTGCTGTTCAGAAGGTTAAACTTCCCTCTGTATTGCAGCTGACCACTGAAGTTAAGAGCAAACAACGAAGGGCAAGAGGGAAGTTAAAGAACACCCCCCAAAATCTCAAAACACATGAAAGTCTCAACCGAAACAAAACAAGAATTCCCTTGTGTCCAGCATGCAGTTAGTGCTGTGTCTCAATGCTGTCACTTACTGCCACTCCTTTTTCACTGTAAAGAGGGTGTTGGAACGTCTCTCTGAATGAAGAGTCTCTGACGTGACAGGTTTAATTTTTTGCAGGATTGTGATTTAGTAGTTTATGCTCTAGGTTATCTGAATATTTGGTACGTGACATCAGCCACCTCACTCTCAAGTGAGGTTAATAGAAGAACACCCTTGGCGCTGTCTTCACCAATGGCAGATTGCTAACATCAGCCTTTCCCAGAGAGACTAGTGAAGCATTTATACTTGAAGGCTTTGGCAGATGGACATTTTTGTACATGCTTCCTTATTCAGTAGTTCTCTGTGAGCTCTGGAAAATCACCGAGTGGTTTGGGTTGGAAGGAGTGGTTTGGGTTGGAAGGAACATCTAGTTCAAATCCACTGCTGTGGGCAGGGACACCTTTCGCTAGAACAGATTGCTCAAAGCCTCATCTTCTCTGGCCTTGAACACTTGGAGGGAGGGAACATGTAAAACTGTGGACAAGAAGTTCCAGTGTCTTACTACCTTCACAGTAAAGAATTTAACCCTCACATGTAAATCTATCCTCTTTCAGTTTACAGCTGCTGCCCCTCATCCTACCAATATATTCCCTGACTGTCCCCTGTAAATGCTAGAAGGCCACTATAGAGTCATCCAGGAGTCGTCTTGAGGCTGAACAGCCCCCACTCTGCCTCTCCATGGTAGAAGTGTTCCAGCCCCTTGATCACACTTGTGGCTTTATTCTGGACTAGCCTGAGTGGGTCCGTGTCTTTAATACACTGGGAGCACTAAAGCTGGACACAGGACTCTAGGTAGGTGGGATCCCATGAGAGCAGAGTAGAGGGGGGCATCACCTCCTTTTGCTTGCTAGTCACATTTGTTTTGAAATTAATTTGGAATCATTCCCATAGGACACTTCTTTACCTGTAGTCTTAAGGCTGACACAGATATCTTCCTGCCTGACTCAAGTATATACTTACTGCAAAGCTGCTAATCATGTTGCTTTAATGAAGCTATTTAACACATTGAATAGCAATGTAACAACTCATAGAAAAGTAGCTTGTTTGCCATTGTTTAATGATAGATAATACATACAATTTGAGCAGCTCCCTGTGATGTACTAATTCCGGCTCATCGAGACACGTCTTTGCTTGCAAACTGATGATTCAGCATAAAAGCCCACACAAATAGGTGTGCACTTGAAATCTTAATCCTGGTTTTATGTTTAGTTTGCTTACAGTGTGTGATGCTATAGAGGTGTAAGAGGTGTTATGCACCTCCACACAAGTTCATTCAGATAAATAAGTTTTAAGGTTAGAAGTTGCTTATTTCACAGCTGTGTGCAATATTGAACATAGTTGCAGAAGAATCATGGCCCAATAAGGTGAAACAAGACAATATGAAAAATCTCTCAGCAGTTACTCTTCTAAGTGTTGAATTTCAAAGCAGCAACATCTGGTGAACTCCCTCATATATATCAGCTGTGCACTTAAAGCCAAGGAGGGTTATAGTTCTCAGCTTCCCAAGAACAGCCAGAACATATTTGGGGAGAAAAAAAAAATCTGAGCTACTGCTGAAGATGACAAGCAGTAGGAGTAGCTAAAACTTCAGGAAAAAAACACTGCAGCAACACTTCATTTCTGAGATCAAGAAATAGGCGGCTGAATCCAGAGACACTGTCATTTTCTGTAAGAGAATGAGTAGCTTATTTTGCTTTGTCAAATAGCACAGTGCGCAGGTTTTACTACTTTCATATTTAGTTTAAACCCATGTTTGCTAATGGTGCACACAAACACTTTTTGTAGCTTTGTATGTAATGCACCACAGAGAGTGTTTCTCATCTAAGAAACGCTGCTCCACTGACAATTGTGATGGTGTACTTTTAAGTCCCACTGTGAATTGTGCAATGCACAAGACCCCCCAAAAAAAATTAAGGAAAGGTGGGATTTGGAAAGGTGACTATCAATTGTTGGTGGCCTTTGGTCAATCATCCCCTTGAAAACCAGCATGAAGTGGTAGGCCAGGAATGCCTAAACCTCCAGGCAGAAGGAGGCTCTGTGATGCTTAGAGTTCATCTCTCCTAGCACAAAAGCAGCCGTGGCATTGCATGATTAATTGCTTAGGACTGACTGGATCACAGCAGCAGGTTGGACCCAGAATTTTCTAGACTCTGCAGAGCAGGCAACTTGCAGACCTGCTTTGACTGTGGATGTGTCACTTGGTTCCTGAAGGGAACTCTCTCTGTGGTGGCATATTCTTGCAGCTTCTTTGTGTTGCTCTGACCTAACATCTGACATGAACAAGAGGGAATGTCTTGTGTGGTACTCAATAACCAGCACTGCAGTAAAGCAAAAAAAATAATATGCTTCCATATATCTTAATGTAAAGGATGTGATAATGCTGTATCATGTGGAGGCCACCTTGTGGCATTTATGGAAGTAGAATCTAGACCTATAAAACCAACACAGCATTTGGGCTTCATATCATGGAATAAGAATTTTAAACTGACTCTATTTTTGGAAGCCAAACATCACTGCAGTGCATCATTCTAGTCTTACGTGAATCATTACAGGTGGTTTCTGGACAGACAACAACACAGGAATCTGAGGATGTGTGTGTGGCATCATTCAGGTGTCATTGCTGCTTACCTACTAAGCCTAATGAATGCTGTGATTCTTAACCACGCTGTTTACATGGTTTATGCCTAATTGCTACTTAATATAGATGCAGGGACAAATTTTACACTGAACAGGAGCAGATGAAGACTCCAGTCAGCATCCAGGCTACATCTGTATTTGCTCTGCTTGCAAGTGGGTGTCCATAAGTTTTTACAAAAGGAAAATTACACTTCTTTTCCCAGCACCGAAAGTAATAATTAAATTTCATCCACCAAAGAATGAAATCTGATTACAGTCAAAGTCAGTTTGGTCAAGTGCAAACAGATGGAACTGGCTATCAGATCTGTCCATCTCAATATCAGCATCTCCTAACTCCTATCTATAAAGAGTATTGAAGTATCATCCTGTTGTTGGTTCTGGACGTATGTTATCATCAGAAGGGTGAAAACAGTTCTTTCCTGGAGGAAAAAAAAATCCTATGAACAAACCAAAAACCATGAAGCTAGAGGTGAAAATTGGAGGTAAGGTAAGCCAGAAAAAGAAGGTCTCAGTAGGATCACTCTTGGAAGCAGACAATCCTGAGTACTGAAACTCTGGATTTTTAGTGCCTGCCACCCAGAAACATTTTTAAGGAAAAGGCAGAAATTTCTTCATGAAGCTGTATTCTGTAGGAACTGATAATACTACATGTTAGACTGCAAGACTGCATCGAGCAAAACCTTGAGGAAGGCCTCTGAAATTCAGTGATTTCCAATGACACTTGTCCAGTCAGCTGGAGGTGAAAGTAAACAAAGTGGTAGATGATCTTTACCTCTCTGACAGAGAAGTTCTTCAATTCTACATGCTGATGCCATGCTGTTGCAGATGCTATATTGACAGCTGTTGGTTTACAGGAGTTAGGAGATTTAAAACATGCAACAGTCTGTCAGAGATGGACTATAGGATCATATGCAGAGCACTGGCAGGCAGTATTTTTGAAGCAGGCTAGTATTCTAGAGCAAGTCCCAGATGGTGGTCTGTGTACCTCTCTCCCAGAATCAGAAGTAGCACCCTCTTGGCACACATTATATTCAGGACAGAATGAAGACTGTCACTGAATCCATGTTGTGATCTTGACTTGATCTGGTTCTATTAGTGTTCAGTACCTCTAATGTAGGATCATAAATTGCCAGTAGATGGCAAAATGATTCCACATTGCAATACATTTAGTTACAAAAAGCCCATCAGTTCTGAAGGAAATGTGATGCACCATTTTTATTAATTCTAAGTCATAGTAGAGTTGCTTGTGAAGGAGAGAGTTCAGGAAATGTGTCGCCTGGCTGTGGCCTTTCACTGTACCTTTATGCTGATTTCCACCTCTCTTCAGTTTATGTGTTCACTTAGATCTGCTTGCTTGGGCTGGAATTTTTATTTCTGCCCACCTCTTACCCATCTTACAAAAAAACCCAAAAGGGATGCAAGCACAAGTATTCTAATGCACATGTAATTCTTATTTATTCTTTGTATTGCCTAGGGCTGTGTGTTCAGGAAGTGCACTGGGTTTTCCCTGTGCTATGCACCTACAAGTGAGGGACAAAAACAACTACAGTAAGAGCAGAGGCAGATGGCTGAAGCTGCTTCCTGTTATCTGCTGAAATTCAACAGTTCTGCTTATAGCTACCTGAATCGCACACAAAACAGGCTTTGGGCTGTTGCTCTTTGTGGTCTAATATATCCCTACCATGTTAAACCAATGTCAGTGATGAGATTAGGTTAATTTCTAAAAGCAAATATTTAAATACCAGCCAAGGTGTGCTATGAGCTTTATAGAATCAAAAGTTGTAAAAGCAATTGAAACTCAAGTGTTGAAAGGTTAATTAAATGCTTTGCTAATAGTGAACTAAAGCAAAAAAATGTATATAACATGTTTTGCTTGCATTTAAATTCAGTATAAAAATAAGTTTGGCCATTTTTTTATAAGCTGCTTTTACCCTCAGGGGAGAAAAATCTCTTACCTGTGTCTGGGAACATTTGATTTTCTGTAAACAGTTACGATGTCCATGGATTTTGATGTAGCATTTGAAGAGCTCAAAGGGATTTAATGGATCTTCTCTACTCTTCCAGGTTGTATATGAAACTAAAGACTACAAGAGTCTAGAGGAAGGGATTTCAGTGTTGTCAGCATGATGGCACTACATTAGTCTAGACCACTTCTTTGTTCAACCCATTAGGGACTGTCAGCTCTCATTCATCTGGTTGATGAATGGAACTGGTTGGATGGATGAGCCCAGAGAGTGGCAGTAAATGGTGTCACATCTAGTTGGTGACCCGTTACTAGTGGTGTCCCCCAAGGCTCAGTGTTAGGTCTGGTCCTGTTCAACATCTTCAGTGATGATACTGATGATGGGTTGGAATCCATCATGAGTAAATTTGCGGATGACACCAAGCTTGGACCCTGTGTTGATCTGTTGGAGGGTTGGAGGGCCCTGCAGAGGGACTTGGACAGACTGGACAGATGGTCAGACCTTAATAGGATGAGTTTTAACAAGTCTAAAGGTCAGGTTCTGCATTTTGGTTCTAACAACCCCAGGCAGAACTATAGGCTGGGAATGTAGATCTTGGAGAGTACTCAGGTGGAAAAAGACTTGGGGGTACTGGTGGACAGTAAACTTAGCATGAGTCAGCAATGTGCCCAGGCTGCCAAGAGGGCTAATGGCATCCTGGCCTGTATCAGGAATGCTGTGGCCAGCAGGGCAAAGGAGGTTATCCTCCCCCTGTGTTCAGCACTGGTTAGACTGCACCTGGAGTATTGTGTTCAGTTCTGGGCCCTTCAGTTTAGGGAGGATGTTGAGGTCCTGGAACAAGTCCAGAGAAGAGCAACTAGAATGATAAAGGGCCTGGAAGGTCAAGCCCTATGAGGAGAGGCTGATGGAGCTGGGTCTGTTTAGCCTGGAAAAGAGGAGGCTCAGGGGTGACCTTATCGCTGTCTGTAACTACCTAAAAGGTGGTTATGGTCAGGCAGGGGTCGGTCTTTTCTCCCTGGACACTGGAGACAGGACAAGGGGTCACAGTCTTAAGCTCCATCGCGGGAGGTTTAGACTTGACATTAGGAAAAGGTTTTTCACTGAAAGAGTGATCTGATTTTGGAAATGGCTCTCCACAGAGGTGGTTGGGTCACCGTCTCTGGAGGTGTTCAAGGTTAGGCTGGATGAAGTGCTGAGTGGCATGATCTAGATGTCAGATGTTTAAGGTTTACTTGGTTGATTTTAGGTTGGTCTGGATGATCTTTAAGGTCTTTTCCAGCCTCATCATTACTGTGATCTTGCTAACAGTTCTGTGGCATTATCATCAGCTGGTTGAAGTAACTCAGACAAAACCAAGAATTTGCTTGTGAGCTGGATAAAACTTGTTAGAAATTTGCCAGGTTCTATGTAAGCTATTACTCAAGGAGTGAATTCATCTGTAAAGAGACAACTATAGAACATGGAGGTCATCCTTGATTGCACTTTCAGGAGGCTGATGGAATTGTATCGTCGTTTCAATTGAGCTGAAGCTGTTGCATGGCAGTTTTATTTGTCTTCTGATCAGGGATTCACTGGACATCAAGCTGCAGACACCGCTCTGCTAGTAATGAAATTCTTTCCAGAAAACCAAACAGGTAGCATTTTCTAGATGATATGCTAAGAAAATTACTGCTTTCCTATGTTTTGATAAAAATATACTCGGGTTTTTTTATTTCTTTCTTTCCATTTGTACTGGTTTTGTTCTGGAATTTGTTTGTTTACCTAGAAGGCACACATCCACAGCATGCTACCAAAAGCGGCGTTGTGCAGTCCACTCAGAGGAGATGCTATTATAGCTAGTCTTAATCAAAAAGGAAGTTACCAACTGGATTAATTATTGTCACAACTGTGTACAATTAAAAATATGGTAACCCATGCATCTGCATGACCTGGTACTGTTAATATGTTAGTGAGATGGGAAGGGACTGTTTACAATAAAAAGGTTGCATGCCAGTGCAGCTGTTGGGAACTTTGCATATCAAAGGATACGGTAGGGTTCTGCAAGGAAAGCCACACCCACAGAGAGGCTATCTGCATGAAGTGGGATTCAGGCCAAGAGGCTGGCTCAGTCACATGCCAATTCTGTAGCAGGATGATACAGAGAGAAGCTTCTTGTATGAGTATATGAATGAACAAATGAGGTTTCCTTTGATTTGAGTTCAGAATGCTATTACTTGGTTCAAATCTTTATCTAGGCTATAAATTCTTTGGTTGAGGAAATCTTTAAAAACAGAGGGCACATCCAAGCTGTGTGGTCTGACAGCATTGTGATACAGTTTCTTGAGGATATTTTAAACATTTTTACATTAACTGCATATCAGAACTCCTAAGATGAGATGTTACTGTGAATACATCTTTCTGTGGTGTTTTACGGGAAACAGCCTGTATCTGGCTTTAACGTAAATCCTACTGCTTTGTAACTATATTACTAAGTACTTGCTGCATTACAGAACTTGGGAAAAAAAGATGATGCTATCAGAGAAGCTACTTTCTAACACTCTTCACTTACGCTTCCACCCCCAAAACTGTTGGGGATTTTTGTTTTTCCAGGTTTATGTGGCAGAAAACCTCATGAATCTTATGTATTCCTGGCTGTCTTCTAAACTAGAAAACACTACCAGATAAATAATTGGCCTTATCCTACTCACAAGGGGTGACACACACTTTCAAATCATACCTGGCGTAATGTTTTTATTAAGTATCAGCTGATTACCAGGCCCATTGTCCTAAACATAATCATAATTAAACAATGTTTTCAACATGATCAGTAATTACCTGTGACACATGCAAGACAGGAGAAAGGAAGCAAGTGCAGCCACACCATGACAATGGATGCATCCAATATAACAACTGTAGGGAGGGTGTTACAACCCTCTGGGTTTCTCCTGTAACTGTGCCTACCTATTAAGAGATGGTGGTACCTACTTTCTACTCCATATGCTCAGGAGAGTTGGAGTTTCACTGGTGTCAGGGACTACTTGACCTGCAGGTGTGATGCTAGTATCAATATGAGCGTGTAATGCAGACACATGGACCTTGAGCTCCTGATTAACATCTTCACGCTTGATTGCCAGGGTGTCCTGGCTTGTAATGGTCAACCATTCCATCTGCCTTCCAGCTGTCCGGTTTAACGCACTCGGCAGCGCCTGCACGCAGTACAAACAATGCGGACAAGCTGTTCACGCCCAGCAGCGAGTCCTGGCCGGGCTGCGGGGGGGCGCTGTGCCCGCTCCGGCGTTCGAGAGAGACGTCACTGGGCAGTGCGCGGTCGCTCTGGCCTCGGCGCAGGCGCGCGGCCGGTTGCGCTGTGCGCGGGCGCTGTCTGCGGGATGTCTGCGCGGCGCGGGGCCGCGGTCGTGCTGCTGCTCTGGCTGTTGGCGTCGCCGCTGCCCAGC
>VZRI01005753.1:0-13451 GCA_013397515.1 Upupa epops | reverse complement strand
TTGGAAGGTTCCCGAAGGTGCCATCGCCTGTGTTTGGGCCCTGGTGTGCCCAGCGCCCCTCCGCGCTGGCGGATTAAGATGGCGGCCTCTGGGTTACAGGCCCAGTTGCCTTTAATAGCGCCCGGCAGTGGAGATGACTATGGCGTGGCCTGCCTGGGCCTCTCTGGCAACTTCAGCTTCCCGCGTGAGGGTCTGAAACGGGCAGGGCTGCAGTGCGAACTTGATGAGCCGGAGGTATCACCGTGCTGCACAGCCTGCTCTGAACGCAACTCGGTCGATTACTGCGGCTGCTGGCTTGTCAGCAATCAAAACACTGGGACTGAATTTTAATTGTATAGAAAAACCAACACGAAAGTTGTAGTTACCTATTACAATACTAGTGAAAAGCTGTTCCAAAGGACAGGGTGTTATTCCTTCACACAAATCAGACAAATGCGTTTGAACATACATTCACATCAAAGGCTCTAGAGATACTAGGATACAGAAAATGATCTCAGAATTAATTAAACTAATCACAGGCTTTCAGGTGTAGAAGGTAATCATAAAATCCTTTTTATTGTTAATAAAGTTTAATACATTGCATTTTAAATTCAGTGCTAAAAATGCATACGTTTATGTGCTGTTAAGATACACCACCTCATAAATACCAAGAATTTGTTATGATTCCCTCTGCAGCAAAATTTGAACTGAACATTTGATTCTGGAAACTTGTAATAGGTTTATACCACAGATTTTAGTTTGCAAAACTTGAGAAGTTGGGTCAGTGTAAGGCTTGGTAAGTCGTACAACCACACTGTGGGATACTGCCATCATACTTAGAAGCTGATTTAATGAAATATCATGCAGCTAGTCATTTTCCAAACACTTGCTAGGAACTCAGGTTGCCTGAGAAGGAAATAGTCTTGGCTGAGAGCATGCTATGTTTACAACATTGTAACTTAGATACTAAACTCTATTTATGACACTAATTGGATACATTTATTTATAGACATACCAAATTGTGTCGTACCAAGCAATATTATATATGTTAGATATAATATAACATATTTTGATAAGCGTTTGTACATGTCGTGCTCCCTTAAGCATGGTACGTTTTAAAAAAATGCTTTAATGTGGGCTGGTGGTTTTTTTCCCTTGCACTGAGCACTCTGCTGGATTGCAGTATTTATTAAGAACTGTGTTAGAAGAAAGAGGAGTTTTCTTAACTAACAGTGATGTTTCAGGCCAAGTAGAAAGGTCCTTCAGTTTTGGTGGCACGTTTAAGTGAACTAAGTATATCAGAATATATAGTTGTCACCATCTCTCACACAGATTTTGATTATATATTACATATTACATGTATGTCATTAAATATTTGACAGAACAAAGTTGGATTTTGAGTATTTCAGGTCATTCTCCAGTACAAGTAGTTTTATAAATCTGAGTGGTTTCCTCACTGGAATAAACACCCCTGTTTTTTTACTCTAAAAAGACAGTATGAGCAGCACATGAAATGCTTTGTCGTACAAATTAATTATTTAGAAACAAACTCTAAATAATTTTACCAGATTAATACTGTAAAGAATGAGAAGTTATTAAGGAATTCTTAGGAAAACATCCTTATTGCAGTTGCAATATACAGTAGTGTAAGGATTCTTTGGGGTTCAAATCATCACATAAAGTATTAGTGAAACCTAGCAATACTGCTTATATGCTTCTTTGTGCTGGGAAGGTCCTTCAGTGATGTTCATCTGAGAGAGAACTTCTGCGAAGAACATGAAGGCATTCCTTTTGAGGTTTCACTTTTTTAAAGGGATTCTTTTATTTGTTTTCCTGATGCCAGTTTCTAATATATCCAGTTTCAATGCTTACCCCCTCCCACCATTCAACAACTACTTCATCTTAACCTTAAGTTGTATTTTTAGATGAGATATATTTTAGGTTAATTTTAAAAGAGCAGAGGAGTTCTGCCTGGAAACCTCTGGACACATGCTTGTAGAACTACAAGCATCTGTGCTTAATTTAACGGCAAATGGTGCTGGAGGTTTTGAATAACCTTTTACTAGTATTGTCACTAAATACTGAACCTTCATAAAAGCAGTCTGTCAAAAAAAACATTCTGCTTATATATTCAGAGCTCTCAGTTTCCTTATTGTTGTGATTGAACATGCAGCATGGACCAGTCCTTTAGGGGGTAATTAAAAGTAAAGCTCTATTTTGAAATAAAGCTACAAGCTGCAATTCTCGTGCATTCCAAGGCATCTCTGATATCTACCCACACTGCATCAGGTGTCTGCTTTGGGGTGTTTTTGCTTCCAGCAGAAGAACTGAACCAAAGTTTAATTCAGTGTATGCTTTCAAAGAAGAAAGAAAGGTGTAATTCTGCCATCATTTGAATTTGTGAAATCTAAGCGTTTCAAATTTTTCTTAGGCTGTTAAACTTCCTCCAGTGAGACAGCAATTTGAAGACAAAAGAAAATCTTGGACATAACACACATTGATACTATTGAGTGCTGAGAAATTTAAGGTTTCCTTTTGATCACTGTTATATTAAGATTTATAATATAAAACTGCTATTACAGTGTCCTTAATAGAATGCAGCACTCTTTCTTGTGTACTGGAGTGTATGTTCATGGAATTTACTGTCTTTTTCTTTCAGGACAGATGGAAGCTTTGTGGTTCATGATATACCTTCAGGGTCTTACGTAGTGGAAGTTATATCCCCTGCGCATAAATTTGAGCCTGTGCGAGTTGACATAACTTCAAAAGGCAAAATGAGGTGAGCCTTTCCTGATCTGTATTGATCTATTGGGTGTACCTGGCAGCGCAGTTTAAATCATGGAAGCAGCACTGTAGAGCAGATGTTCCATTTCACGCTTGTTTCAGATGCTTCCAACATCTCTTCTAAGGAACAGTTCTTAAAATGAAAAGCTTGGTTCTTTCTTCCTTAGCTAAAAAGTATTAGTGCATTTCTGTTACTTTCTTATGCGGCCATCAAAATAAAATCTAGACATAAATCAGTTTATACCTTCTGCCAGGAACTTTTTTTTTCCCCTTCTTCCTTTTTCCTTGTTTTTTTTGTGGGGTTTCTTTCGGCAGAGTTTCTGTCAACACTTGACAGAATGCAATTATAATGGATTATAAATTCTAGAATATTTCTCTTACGCCTCCATAACATACTCCTTATAGTTTCTGGCAAGTAGTAGTTGCCAGCCTGTGGTATTTCTGTAGCATTGATAGCTTTTTTTTTAATGTCATCCCTAGCAGCTCTAAACTGTACACCTGGGACTGTACACTATTCAGTAAGAAATGCAGAAAAGTGGATATATTGTTTAATAAGGTGATTTTCATCTAAATGAACATGGGTTTAGTTAATTTTTCTTATTACAGGGACACAGGTAGTAGTGTCTTTGAATTTGTCTTTTACAGTGCCTTACAAAAGATGCTGTTACGTTTTGGGAGTGCAGGCATCAAGATAAACACTGCAGCAGTGTATGTATGGGAGATTAAACAGGAATATACAACTGAAAACAGTCTGTTCATAGGAATAGCACAATTTGTTTGTGCTTAGAGTTTTTTCCATACTTTATGAAATTGTTGGTTTTATACTTCGTTAGGAAGAAACTTGTTGGCAACAATACATAATGAATAAAGAAGTTTGCAAAAACCACACAATAGTTTGTATAGCATCTCCCTTAGCACTGGTTTAGTTTTGTATCTGAGGAAACAATTTTCCTGCTAAGTAAATTGCTAGAATGTGGTTGCAGAGCCAAGTCCTAGTAGGTTTGATAACTACCAGTCAAACAGGTATAAAATGTACAGAGTTAGGAAATGCATGAAAAGTTGTGATGCTCTGGGCTTTTCTGAAGGAAGGTCTGCTTTAAAAAGAAAGAAATAGTTGAATTCTTAGAAAGAGGAAACAGCATGAGGATGACTCTTTAAATACCTTCTGGAAGTATTTAAAACATGTAGACGTGCTCAGTGGCATGATGTAGTGGTGGAGTTGGCATTGGTAACTGGGTTAACAGTTGGACTCAGAGATTTTAAAGGTATTTTCAAACCAAAATGAATCTGTCATGGGAAAAGCTTTGAAGAAAATAATGTCATAAACCAGGAGGAAAAGATGTTTTGTGGATGAGTATTCTGTGAAGAATTCAGAAGGTAGAAGTGATTTCTCTTGTAATGGACAGTAGTCATCTCTGGAGTTGGACAAGGCAGGTAAATACCCATTACTCAAGAAAAATGAGTGAATAGTGGCAAAATTAGATGATAGTACCAAGTAACTATCTAAATATTAGAGACCAAGTGAAGAATGCTACTGAAGAAGTACTCATTCCCAAGGTGATAAGAAGATGTTCTGTTGAAGTCATATTTAAACAAATAGTTCTGATGTTTCTGACCTGCAGGTCTGTTTTCCACATTTTTCAGCCTGCTAACAGCTAGGCTTGAAAAAGTTAATTATTGTTTGTTTCTATAAAGTGTGCTGCTGAGAGAAATAAGCAGCTGAAAAGTGAAAACTAACTGACACTATCTAGATGTTCATATTCTATTATCAGAACTTTGTTTAGAATATTATTGCTTCTCTTTTAATATAATATTTTTATTTTAACATTTTTTAAAAGTTTATTTTAAAAAATACTTTATTACTTACATTTTGCTTATTAGAGCAAGATATGTGAATTACATCAAAACCTCTGAAGTTGTCAGGCTGCCATATCCACTCCAAATGAAATCTTCTGGACCTCCCTCATACTTCATAAAGAGAGAATCTTGGGGATGGACAGATTTCCTCATGAATCCTATGGTATGTAGAGGGAACACGTGAAGGTTAAAAGTATGCTACGGATCCAAATGTAGCTATTCTTCAGAATACCAAAATAAAATAATTTATAAAAGATGTGCACACTTTGCTCTTCCAAGAGGACTGTTGTATTTCTTTGGTTTTTCATGTATTGGCAAAGTTTCTCTGTGACCTCTCTTCTCATATATACCCATACTGTTAATGTATGTCCTCTGAATATAGCTCATAATCTGTTTCTTTGGCAGCATTGTGTTGTTTTAGTAATGTGGAGATGAACATGTTATAAGATTGTACTTAACAACAGTTGAAAGAGCGCGAAAGCATTTAGTTTAATGGCCCAGCTTTGCAATCTAGTAAACATAGTGCTTCCATATCAGGTTTCTTCCTTGCCAAGAGGATTGCTATTACTAGGTTAACTGACTCGGTACAGTAGTAGTTCTAAAATTTGTGTAGCTAAAAGCATTATGTCGGTATGTTTGAAATATTGCAGATAGCTGAACATTTGCTGTTTTCTGTGTAGGTGATGATGATGGTTCTTCCATTACTGATATTTGTGCTTTTGCCTAAAGTTGTCAATACCAGTGATCCTGATATGAGACGGGTAAGTATGTGCAGTTGATGTAGACATAGAGGGCAAAGACAGTGAAACTTTGAGGTGCAGAACAGTAGTAAAAGCAAAACTGGACTTCTAGCGAAGTCTTAATGAGTATTGTTTATTCAGTTAATACAGTTTTGCTGTTCTTAGAATGAATTCTAATGTTTCCAGATCGTGAATTTGCTGAACAGCTTAACACAGGATTAAATTGTTTGGCACAGCTTTCAAAGTATTACAGTATGAGTGTGTTTTCCACCATTTTTCAATAGATTTCTAATATATTTCTGCAATATGTTTAAGCCTAGCACTTTATTTTTAGACATAATTTAGTAACTGTAAAGTGTGTTGGGAAGAGTATGATGTGGGGTTATCCTATCCATCAACCTAAGTGACAGAGTTTACAAGATTGTTCAATCCAGATGTCACAGTATTGTATTTGATACAAAGTTTTAATGTAGTCATTAAATGACTTGATTTATTGCCTTTCACCATGCAAAATACCAAATAGCAGAAGGCTAGGACAGAATGGTGATTCAAGGTGTTTGCTAAATCTTTTCTTATTTTTAGAAGTATTCCTTGTCTGTCTTGGGTGGCTGCTTTTTGAAGGCTTGGTTAGTTTAAACTCCTTTTCCTCTGACCAATGTCTTCAG
Source organism: Upupa epops (assembly GCA_013397515.1). Classification (NCBI taxonomy): domain Eukaryota; kingdom Metazoa; phylum Chordata; class Aves; order Bucerotiformes; family Upupidae; genus Upupa; species Upupa epops. Next base: position 7,426 of record VZRI01005753.1, on the reverse strand, counting down.
TAGTAGTTTTAAAAAAAAAACACCTATAATGTAATGCCTATAAAAAAATCAAAGCTATGTAAGGTTCTTTTGGCCTTGATTTTGATAAAATCAGGATATGAAGATATGCTAGATACCTGTGGCATGTTCTTCAACCAAGGTGAATGTTGGAAATTGAATTTTTTTTAAAATCCTTTATTCCTTAGTTTTTCTAGTGATTTGACACTGCTTACAGACAGGTTTCTGATGATTTAGTCTGTTTTCTGATTAATACAACTTGTTAAAGAGAAATTTTAAGTGGAAAGAATTATGCTTTTAAGGATCATTTAAATTACATAATTTAAAGAATAGAAGGTAGTTTTTACAAACTCAAGTGTAACAGCATTCTCTAGCTGACCTATTCTTGAGTGTATGTCCAATTTCAGGTGGCTTTTGTGTTAATGCTTTTCAAGTGAGCTTGTTTTGTCATGGAATCAGCAGTACTAAACTATATACAAAGTTAATGATGTACTAACTGTGCTTATTGTAGAGGCATTAAGTACAGATGTAGAATAGATGCCATAGTAGTAACAAGGCTACTGAGACAGCTTTTACTTTGTAAGTACCTTGAAAACAGTTAAAGCTGTATTGTTTTTAAATGGTAACTACTAGGGCAAGGTGACAATCCCACATGAAATTGGCAATCACTTGGAGTATTATCACTTGGTGGATGTACAGTTCAGCTGTTCTGTATCTTCCAAGTACTTCAGGGATTGTTTGTTTTAAACCCTACTAACTCATATCTGAGAGTTGCTGTGCCAAACACTAAAACTAAGCTTAGCGGGATACATGGCCTTACATTAAAATAACTGCCTTTCACTAAGCAAGGAACACTGCTGTACACCAATAGCGCGATGCTACAAAGCAGGGCAATAAAATCACCTAATCCCTTCAAACAGTTTCAAACATCTGTTAGTTTTATCGTAACTAATTAAAAACACAAAACTAGGTGAAATCTGTGAGAACACATCTGAAAAGCTAATGAAAATTAAATTGTTTAATGGAGGAAAGGAATGCTGAAAATTATGAATGACATTTTTTTTCTCTTACAATTTTTTTTGTAAAATCAAGTATTTTCTCCATAAGACTACTTAAGACATGGTTATCTTTTTCATACACAAGTGCTTTCAGTTTTGGGGGTTTATGTTTCTGTGAGTAGTTGGGCATTTGGCTGTGATTGCATAAAAATACGTAGCTGTGTGTACCCTGAAGGACTGCAAATAGTAAAGCAGTATTTGGGAAAATTTGACATCTTCCTGGTAAAGATCTTTAAACTGATGCCTTAGAAACAGCCAGGGTTGTTACAAGCTATTATCTAATTTTGCATGCAGGAAATGGAGCAGTCGATGAACATGCTGAATTCCAACCATGAGCTGCCAGACGTCTCTGAATTCATGACAAGACTTTTTTCTTCAAAATCTTCCAGCAAGTCTGGCAGTAGCAGCAGTAAAGCAGGGAAAAGCAGTTCTGGGAAAAGGAGGTAGTTAAGTCTTCCTCCTAAGCCTGAGTTTGCACAACTGTTTGTTATGTTTAATTGTCTTGATCAAAAAGCCACTACTGTAACTGTAACGAGGCACAAAATAGAGTATGCTACAACTGTGGTGTGTGTCTTTTTCTAGTCTATATAAGCTGTTTTGTACTTGACAGTAAGCAAAAGAGGATGTGGCTTCAATACTGTATCTGTATAAAGTTATCAAGGATACTGATTCAACTATATTGTTCTGTAGAGAATTATTATACATTGTATGATGTCCTAAACAATAAAGATTGTCTTAATCATAAGACAATGTATTAAAAAGTTTCAAAGCTAATAGAAGTGGAATTCAGTCTTAAACCGGCTTTAATGTTTTATACTTGCTCTCAAAATTTCCAAATTGAGCCATGGGTTTACTAAGTGATCTGCTGTATCAGCTTGTCATGTGTTACATATAAAATAGTTTTATTTTACGTTGTTTGCTACCTGTACACCTTAATTCAAGAACTTCACACTTTTTATTGTCCAGTTTTATTCTGATCTGCCTTCTGCTAAATACACTTTGCTGGGGGGTGGAGAAAACAAAGCATCATGCACCAGAAATTTAGCAGTGAATCTAGGATATCTCTATAATAACACAATGGATGTTTGTCTTGGATGTCTCGTTTCTAAATCACACTGGTAACTTCCATCAGTCTGATTCATATGTTTTCTGTGTGCTGTGTGTTCATTTATCAGTGATATGGTTTGAGGCCAAATACAAAACAAAATTATAAAAATATAAGTACTTTAGGAAGGCAGATCTTTCAATTATGTTCCAAAGTACATGGTGATCTCTAGGAATGCTAAGCCACTGGCAAAACTTCAAGCATGTCTGTGTAACTCTACTCTGTTCAAGATATACAGTAATGTCAGAGAAAAGCTGAGAAAAAATGTTTTCTAGCAGATGCTTCTTTTCCACTTACAATTATTGACTTCTTGGGTGACTGTGCAGGATGGGTGACATGCATTTGATTCCAGTAATGCTCTTTTAACATTAATGGAACATATGTCTGAAACAATTCTAACGCATTTATTTGTTCTGCCAAACAGTTTGTCTTAGACTATGTACTTAGAAGTATACTGTGAAACATAAAAGCTGCGAGAGTTAATTAAGTACCTGTTCGTAGGAATGAGTCAACTTTTAAGATGCTGGAGAAGAAATAAACCAATGTTTTTTGGACAATGAAAGATTGCAGTCTTTGCAAAGTAAGCTGCACGTTTTCTGTCTTGTTTTTGTCTTGTTTAATGTATTAAGTAAAATATATCCAATAGAGACGAGGATATTTCAACATTCTTGCTAGAAGGATTTACTGAAATTAGTATCACGTTGTCTTTTAAGAAGACCTCAAAACATGCTCTTTCAGCAGCGTTTTACTGAAAAATTCTTTGGAAAACCAGGAAGCAGTTCTTTTGAAGATGGAGCAATTAGCTTCGTTACTGTGCTATTCTAGAAAGTACAAGCCATGAGTTACTTTGGTTTAAAACTAATTAGAATGACATTTAAACTGTATTAACTTGTCTTAATCACAGTTTGTTCAGTAATTATTATACTGATGCATTCTTCCTTACTGCAAAGATAAGAACAGCATATTGCTGCTTCCTTTCATTGTCTGTTCATGGTCTTGATCTCTCTTTGAGGGAGAATACACAGTTCAGGCTGAGATGTGAAAGTCTGTGTTGAGGTCAGAGTAAAAAAATTGACAGGAATAGTGAGGATCCAAATAAAACTTTGGAAGGAACATATGGAATCAATGCTTCTCTTTTTCTTAGACCTGATTTATTAAGGTCAAAGCATTGGTAAATCCTCAGCATTCCTCACCAGAAAACACTACTTCACCATCAGAAATCTGTTACCTGAACAATCCAAACACCAGAATCTTAACCTGTTACTCATTCAGTGAATAACACCACTATTCCTCTCCTTTTTAGACAGCTTTGTGGTGAAGTTGCTGTTAGAAGTGCGTTGGTCTGTTGCTGGTTACAGTTTTGGACTATGGCAGAGGGAAAAACCGAAACCCCCCCCCCCCCCAGTTTTTACAGTACAAGATAAAAAAAACCAACAGAGCATGTCTGTTGTGCAAGTGGAAAGAAAACAGAAACTTGAATAAATTAAACTAGATTAAAACCGAAACTAACTGTATGCCCAGTCAATCTTCCATACAACCCCTTCCCTGCCCCACCTGCCAAGAAGAGAAAAGAAAACCTAGAAAAAGGCAAGAGTCCTTTGCAGCCACTGGTTAGTGAGAGGCCACTGCTACTAGGGGAGATACAGGCGCCTGTAAGGGAGACACTGCTACCAGTGTTGCACAGCTCTCCACTCTGTCAGGAGATTGTTGGGAGATGAGCAGAAGCATCCCGAAGCTAGATGCTGTTCTACCCACATACAATTGCCACGCTGGCTTTGTGTGACTCCACCCTCCTTGCTTCCCGCACACAGGGCACCGACCGAGGTAGGGAGAGGAAAGGGCGAGAATTGCCGCCAAAGCACAGCCCCCTCCTTGTGTGCCCAGAAAAGCTGCGGCAAATTCACACCAAGACAGGATCCCCTTCCCTCCTCTCACCTGCGGAAACTGGGAAGAGGAAGTGGTAGGAATAGTGACGAAAAATCCTGAACTGTGACACAATGGTACCAGCTTTTAAAGAATAAGCAGCAAACATTAACAGAATTGAAATCTCTGTGTGTCGAGTGAGGGAGGAGGTAGTAGCCTGTGTGCCTTGGTCTCTGTGTAACGTGGTCTTGGGCTATGATAAATGCCACTATGCAAAACTTAAAAGCTGTCTTACTGCAGTTACATTGTAAGAAGGTGTTTGCTGTATGTTCAGATTCCCGTCCTTATGCGGAGATCTTCACTAAGGGTTTCTCTATATTATGTCTGACATCTCCACTAAAAAAACAAACTGCCTTTTAGTGAGGCTAGAGGTAAGGTAACACAGAGAGCAAGTTGAAGCAGCTGATGCCACAGCTGATGTAAACAGTTGTAGAGAATCTACTTGAACTAAAGACAAGCTGATTTTCTCATTGCCAAAAGGAGGAAGAGTTGCTCTATTACAAGAAGGATGTGGACTTGCTGAAGCGTGTCCAGAGGAGGGCCACAAGGATGATCAGAGGGCTGGAGCACCTCTTCTAAGAGGCCAGACTGAGACAGTTGGGGCTGTTCAGCCTGGAGAAGAAGAGGCTCAGAGGTAACCTTATTGTGGCCTCNATGGCGGGGGGGCGGGGGGGCGGGGGGGGTTGGAACTGGATGATCCTGTGGTGTCTTCCAACCCTGACAGATTCTGTAACTTCTTCCCAGCGAGGGTGATGCAGCACTGGAGGGAGCTGCCCGGGGCTTTTATGGGGTCTACTTCTCTGGAGACATTTAAAACCTGCCTGGACTTGGTCTGAGTGTCCTGCTGTGGCAGGGGGATTGGACTAGATGATCTTTCTAAGTCCCTTCCAATCCTTGATGATTCTATGATTCTTGGCTTGGACTGGATAATCCTTCTGCCTGTAGGTTCTGTTACTTCTCACACTTTGCCATTTGTTGACTCTGTGAGAATTTTTTCCATATTTTTGCTGGATTTGTGTTACATTTTGCAGTTAAATCATCCCACAGAATCACAGAAGGGCAAAACAAGCCAGCAGAAAGCACCATCAGCACATAGTGAGAAGCAGGAACTTCTCTGTTTCTTGCAAACAGCATGAGTAATGGAATCAGCTCACTGCCTCTTAAGGTTTTGTAGCCTAAGATCTCATGTAGCTGTGTTTGAATGAGTGGGAAACTCAGTTTATGAAAGGCTGTGCTGAAGGGAGAAGAAACTTACTTGGCTGAAACCTGTTTTTTAATTAGACATTTCACATGGCCTGCCTGGAAGGTGTTTAGAACAGTGTGAAATCATTTTATCAATTACTTCATCCAACATATTTCCATTCCTCACATGTTGGAAGAAATTCAATGTAGAGACACCTCACACTGTTTACATAAAGATTTGTTGTTGATTTATGTGTTGCTGAGGTTGGAATGATAGATAATCGCTCTGCAAATGTGGTACTGCTTTTCATAGAGAGGCTAGCTTGTGGTTAAGGTTTTGTCAAAAAGGACTTATTCTAAAATCAAGTGCCTTGGGTTCTAATGCAGCTGTCAGGCTTTGAGCAAATGATGTCTGATTTCCGTTTCAGTTTCTCACGTATGAACTATGAGGAGCTTGTCTCACGGAAGTAGTTGTAAGGTTAAATTTAATAATGGATATTTGGTACTCAGTAGTAAGGCTGTGAAGCCATACTTTCTTCTCACTGAAGAAAATCCTGAAAGCAATCTTAAAGAACACTATTTTAAGCATTGAAATGTAGTTCTTTATACATAATATTAAAGCAGCTCTTTCAAGTTGCTGCATGTCAAGGTTTCCTAAGCAATCTGACCATTTGCAGTAAATACTCTCCAATTTAGTGAGAAATTAATGAAATCACCAAGAGCTCTTTAAATGTCTTCACTGGGGTGTTAACAGGCCTTTGATTGTGTAAGGTTTGTGTGTGATCAGGAGCTCGGACAGGGCAAAGTTTGGATTACAGGCTGACAATGTTTTAAGCTACTACAAGGATTTCATTTTCATTGTTAATAGATCATGTCTGACTTTCATCCTGCTGCTACTGATAGCAACTAGGCTGAATTTGTAATCCTGTGATTTTTTTTGTTTCATTTGAAACATTTGAGGAAAACAGCCAATTTGAAATGCAAATAGCAGTAAGTCTCTCATGGTGATGCACCAAAGTGTTTGCATCTACTGGGTTATGGAATATGGAATGAACTTAAATATTTGAACTTCAAATCAATAGAAGAGCAGATTTACAGAAGAAAATACATGGGCACTTTGTGCATGTTCTTGGGCAGGAAAAGTACAAGTTTCTGTGGTGCACAGGTTGTTAAGAAGTTCCCATGTGATCTGCAGGGGGAAGTTCTCTGGCAGTGTTAAATTTATTAAGATACTTGGAACTGTAAAAGATTGAAAGGAAAGGAATTTGTACAAAGGCTCTCGAGGCAATGTAAGGGCATGAAAAAACCTGGAAAAATTGTAAGGCTTGAAGATTTGACCCAAATACGATTTGCAAAAAAAGAATTTAAAAAAAAAAGTAGGTGAAAAATGTTTTTGTGACTTTCTACAGACTTTCTCTTCTGTGTGGTTGTAACAGCAACAAGAGTGTGATCATTATGGACAAAGAGAGCAAATGAAGATGTCAGTCCTCCTGACTTGTCTGCATCTGTGTGTCGTAACTGTAATCATAGCTTTTCAGAGAGCACTGTGTATTTGCCTGACACCCATGAGAGTGAAGAACAAGCAGTGGTCCCATGCTTCTTTCCAGCCAGGTAAGGTTGCTCTTTCCCTTAGTCACCACATAAAAATGGGCCTCCATTTAAAGCTCTTCGCTGAAGGGAATGGTGTAGCCAATGAGCAATCTACTTTTCCTGGCTCTTTGTGTAGGCTTCCTTCTGTGTGATGGCCTGCCAGTGGACTCACCAAATACAAAACACATCAGCACACTTCAAGTGCAATCCAGCTCTATTGTAATTAGCGGTAGAATAAAAAAAGGCATTTCAAAACCCTTGCTGCCTTCAGCATTTCAGTGTCTGTGAACAGGACCTCACATCTCAGTGACCATTTTCAATTTGGTGTGGTGTGTAAAATCTGGTGATTCTGACTGTAAACATCCAACTTGCTTTTAATTGCAAAATGGCTGTAGGGATATGAGTTTTAGTCTTTTTTGGGGTTAAGCTAGTGAAGCTTCATGAGGTTTTTTATTTTTGTTGTTTCAAAAACCATAGAGGATTATGAATCCTGTGCTACAATAAATACTGACTATTCAGGAAAACCTATGTACTTCTGAAATTCTTCGTTTCCCAGCCTGCCTTCGGAGCA
>VZRI01005748.1:0-15311 GCA_013397515.1 Upupa epops | reverse complement strand
AGAAGGGGAGTGGTAAGCAGATCGACAGATGTTCTTCTCCTCTACTCTGTAGTAGTGAGACTTCATCTGGAGTATTGTGTCCAGTTCTGGGTCCCTTAGTTCAAGAAGGACACAGCTGTTGGAGGGTGCCCAGCATAGAGTAACAAAGATGCGGAAGGAAGTAGAATACCTCCTTTATGAGGAAAGTTTGAGGGACCCTGCGTCTCTTTAGTTTGAAGAAGAGTAGGCTGAGGGGTGACCTCAAAAATGTCTATAAATAGGTCAGTGGTGGGTGTCCGGAGGATGAAGCCAGGATCTTCTCAAGGGCATCTGGTGATAGGACAATGGGCAATGAGTGCAAGGTGCAACAGAGGAGGTTCTGTATAAATATCATAAGGTACTTCTTCACAGTGAGAGTAATGGAGCATTGGAACAGGCTGCCCAGGGGAGGGTAGGATCTCCTTCTCTGGAGGCATTCAAGACCTGCCTGGATCTGTTCTTGTGCAACTTGCTCTAGGTGATCCTAGTGTGAGAGTGAGATTGGACTAGATGATCTTTGGAGGCCCCTTCCTATCCCTAATGATTCGATGATACACGCATCCATGGGATCTGAAAGTATGCTGCTTCTGATTCTGTTAAGAATACTTTTCAATAAAAATAACTTCATGATAACAGCACAACTGCAAGTTTAAGATGTTATATTTGAACATGCCATGCGGGTATTTCAACGAGGTCTCTAGTGGACTAAATATGGGTTATGAGGTTTTATATCACTGAATCCATTCTATTGAGTGAGGCATCATCGGCTTTCTGTGTATTTCGGACCTATTTGTTATCTGGGGACCTACATGTAAAGGGTGAAGGATAAAGTAACTGTTTTCTGTCTCAGATGCTTTTTCCTTGATAACAGTTAGTTGAGTGACCTACATCAGGTATCAAAAAAATGTCTAGTCAGAAGCACTTGATAGCATCTCATTGTTTTATGAAGTAGCTTTTGGTTTTATCATAATAGAAAATAAATTTTCTTATATTTTTGGTTTGCGATGAGAAGTTTTCTGCATTATAGCAGAAGTCCTGCCAGACTTTGGCAGGATATACCACAATGAAATAAATTCCTGTTCATAGGAATGATATCCCAGATGAGTATGAAAATACTTTTACTCATTAACAGCGTTACCCAAAAAACTTACAATTATCAGAAGGAATACGAGAGTTCTAGCCACATTTTTTGCCTAAAGTGATCAAAATTTTTAAGATTATCTGTAGGACAGCATGAAAATTCAGGAACATAAATGGAATCTCAATTGACTATTGGGTAGACAAAGAGATATATTTGTTAGACTATGGTTGAAAGTCACTCAGAAATAAATGAAAAAGCATAATCCATCCTGGGCAAATCAAAAAGGCATTGGGTTTAACAGCCTCTACATCCTAATACCTCTATTTGAACTTCCTCATGGATGAAAAAAAAAAAAGAAATAAAGAGAGCCACCACTATTTGCTCTTCATAAGTAAAGTGATGAAAATTGAACTATTAAGTGGTACCTGCTCTGGTCATAGTCCTAGTTCACAGATACCACTAATAAAACCAAGTATTTCTTCTGTTAGTTTCACCATCAGTATATTAATATTTATAACTTCACAAGTAGTATAAAGCTAACAATTCTTTACAAACCAGGGGACACAGTAGAAGAAACCTAGTTTTCCTGAATAGAAAACCATATTTTCAAGCAAGATCGTTCAAGCTGGGTGAAAATATATTTGTAATGAAAGTCTGCAGAACACTTGGGAGAATTTATTAATTTATTTCCTTCCAGCTTTGAAGGTTCCTTATAGCATTTCCAGTAGGAATGAAATGGCACCAAGAGCAGAGGAAGACAGAGATTCTGTAACCTGCTTGGACATACATAAATTCATGGGATCAAGGGACATGCATCTGAGGGTGCTGAAGAACGTGGCCTGGGGTTGCTGTGAGACTACCATGCTATCATCTCTGAAAGGTCATGCCAGTCAGTGGAAGCTCTGATGTATTTCTGATCACTGGAAAACAACTGGTAAAGCAGAGGGCAAATCACAGTGAGCACAGGACTGCCAGCTGCTTCTAGGGAGGTTATGGAGCATATTTGTTCGGAAACCGTTTCTAAACCACTGGAGAGCAGGGAGGGGATTTGGAGCAGCTGGCCTGGGTTTACGAAGGACAAATTATACTTAACCAACCACCTCACTGTTAAGATGGGATGAGTGACTCTGTCACTCTAATATGAAGTCAGTAGATACCTTGACTTTAGCAATGTTTTGGACACAGTCTCCTATACACATCAATCCATGAGAGACACGGTGGATAAGTGGACAACAACAAGCTGGGTAAAGAATTGTCTGGGGTGCCAGGCTTAAATTGTTACCGTTGGTGGGAAAGTCCAGCTGGCAACCAGCACACATGATGTCCCTCAGGGATCATTATGGAGACAAATACAATGACAACAAATTGAGGAGCAGCTGTGACTACGCTAGTGAGCAGGGCTGCTATTCAGAGGGACCTGGCCAGACTAGAGACATGGCTTGATGGGAACCCACTGAAGCTTGCCAAAGGAAAAGATGATGTTTCACCTCTAGGATGTAGTAAAGCCATGCACCAGGAAAGGCAGGCACTGACTGCTGGGGGGATTTTTGGTAGTCAAAAAGTTGAACAGGACCCAGTGATGTGCCCTTGCAGCAAAGGCCACCAGAGCTCCATCAGCAAGAGTGCAGCCAGGAGGTCCAGGGGCATGATCTTTCCTTTCAATTCAGTAATGGCTACACTGCATCAGACTATTGTGTCCAGTTCTGGACTTCCTGATGAAATAGACTATCAAACTGGAATGAGCCTAGTGGAGACTCCCAAGATTGGTGGAAGCAGGGGAATATGACATGTGAAGGAGGATCTAGAGGTAGGTTTGTTCAGTCTTGAGAAGAGAGGATTAAGGGGACAACTTATAGCTGTCTGCAAGTGCCTGCTGAGAGCATAGAGAGAAACAGAGACATATTCTTCTAAGAGGTGCTCAGCAGCAGGTTGTCAGGTGATAAAAACATACTGGAAAATGGGAAATACCGATCTGATATTTGAGAAAATTATTTATTTTTACAGTGGAGGTGGTTAAATGTGGGCTCAGATGCCCAGAATGTTTCAGAATCTCCATCCTTGGAGATGCTTGGTACTTGACAAGCCCTAAACATTCTGGTCTAACTAGACCTATTATGACCATGGAGCTAAACTAAACAACCTCCAGAGGTCTGCTCAAAACAAGTCATGTGATCATAGAGCAGAAAAGGATCTTAAAACAGTTTACAGTTTAGATAAATACTGAAACAATCCATGTACTGATCCATCATACTTTTTTCTTCTTGTTTTTCTGTCAAGTTTGTACTAAACATTACTGTGGACCCTTTATTATTAAATAAAACACTCTTTTATTCAAATGTAATGAAAAGCTCATTATGACTTTACAGCTACCTGTGCAAACAGTGTACTTAAGCAAATGGTAATTGTATTGGTCTTCCTTCTATTTCAATACTGCTCTGAAACTTGTGTCCCTCAAATGAATAATTACCTACAAAATAATTAAATGTTGCTGATGTGGTCTACTCATCTCACTTGTACACAGAAACAGCAAAGTCTGTCTTCCCTGAAATCTATCTCCGTCATGTTGGATAAGTGTACTGCCCATCACAGGGCTGGCATCGATCCTTACTCAATTACAGATGAACATAGCACCATATTAAAAGACAAATAAGGTTTAATTTTAATCACAGACAGCCTGTAAGTCCATGTTCCATTATAGATTAAAAGAACCAATTATTTTTAAAAGTAAAGATTTAATGAGAGTCCTTACTAAAATGTAGACACATTGCTCCCTCTGCATTCTAAGTCAGACTCTGCAGTAATGGTTGAAATTGCTGAAAGCAATCGAAGCAAAGTGTGGAGAGGCATCATGAAGAATGTTTTTTCTTCAGAGTACAAATACACACTCACAACAGGATTTCTTTTGTAAGATTTCTCTTTCAATGGTATAAAGTCACAAAGCATTTATAGACAACAAATTAACTCTGTGGCCAGAATTATATTGTCACTTAGACAGAGTAAATGCAAAATAATTGCATTGAAGCAGGCTGGAATTTCACACTAACAATACTGAGTGCTGCTGAAATCACTTCATGCCAGATTCAGAAAGGTGGTTAGGAGCCTAATTTTCATTTGTATTCAAAAGGAGCTAGGCACCTACACATGTAGATATTACAGTCTCGCATCTGTAACCACAGGAGCTGGCTTGCATAATTAACTCAAGCATCTGAGTCATCCAAATTCTTTTTTACCTGCTATTAATTCTCTAGTACTAGTTTTCAATCTTGTTTCTTGAGTTGCTATACTCTTTGTGAGACTGAACTAATGCAAATGTGGCTGTAGTATGATGTGCATATTAGCTCTGAGAATGCAAAGTGATAAATGTATATTTAAAATCAAAGCACTCTTTGCCAACACATACATTGTTATATCAATCTTACAACTACCATTTCCACAGTTCAAAGAATAACCCCAGGACTCCCTGTCTAATGGAGTGCTGACATTTTATCGCCTCCCTAATCTTTGAAGGAAAGTGGACCAAATAAAACTGCAGTTAGGTCTGTGTCATGAGATCTCCAGGAAAAAAAATGCAGGTACTTCTCAAGCATTTTAAGGATATCAAATCAAAAGGTCATCTAGAATCCATCTGTTGAGAAACACAAAAGTTTAGAAACCTTATCATCTACTTACAGTCATTCTTTCTTGGTTCTATAAGGGTAAATTTTGTTCTGGTTTTGTCCTCACTGATCCCTGAAGGAAAAAGAAACCTCAAGCTTCTCTACACTTGTTATTCATAAAGACAGTATGAGAAAAGAGCAGCTAGTGCTACAGTGGAAAACTAGCAACTCATAATGCAAGTGTAATGCAAAGATTCAGTTTGAGACAAAAGCATATGTAGTCATTTTTCAGTTGGGATTCTTCCCATTGTTTGATATACACACACATACACACAGAATGACCAGAAACTAGCAACTGAATCTATGGATAATCAGGTTTGTGCAGAACTGAGCCCTCCGTTCATCCCTCATACTGAAATATTCTTTATGTTTTTAAATACAACAAATTTCATTTTTTAAGGAAATCATCCAATTCTTTCATCATGTTCTGCTTCTTGTGACATAGCTCAAAAGACACCTGAAATTATAACTTTGTTAAATCTCTACACAGAAAATTTAGGAAAACGATAAACACAGGTAACTCCTGTGTTAGCCTATCCTTCAATAGTAGTAAGTGGATTAAACAGCTCTTTTGAACAAAACTAAGAGCTTTCACAGAAATATCTAGAATATGCAGAAGCATAGATCATTCTTTATCTACTACAAGTTTAAGTCAAGACCTGGATCACCTTGTCAACTATAGATATGATTTTTAAGCTCAACACTATTATTTTATTATATTGAATTTCAGAAATGTAGAAACAGTTTATTGCTTTCAAATACCAAACATAATGTACATTATCACTTCATTTCGGCAACTTTCTAATTTGTTCTTATCTACTCTAATTTCTTTCAGTGCCTTCCATAAAGAAGGGATGCAAGAAAAATTAGGGAATATACACAGTACTTCCAGAAGACATTTATGCGCCTGCTTTGCATTCAAAAGTTAAGATGTGTGTTGAAAATTCAAGCTGATTTTTCCCTGCTGTAAATGTCACCAACTATATTACTCTAGAAGAATTCTTTCTCATGTTTTTTTTTTTACATAGTCAAAGACCTCACCAATATAATTTAGCAGAAAACTAGTGAATCAGCTGGCCATGTTTTCTCCTAAATTCTTTTATTTATTTCATCTTGGCAAGCAAAACTCTCTTCAAAATCTGTACTTTTTGGTGCAATGTTCAACTATCATGATATGCATGTTCATAGAGATCAATGAGTAAGTTTCACATTCTGTGCTGTATTTAGCCAGAGATGGTGAGTTAACCTCTATAGCAAAAGCATTATTCCTCCCTCCCAAGGTGTATTTTCAGCAGTGACAAATAAGATTTTATGTTATTAACTGTCCTGTATCGGATAAAGTATTTTACACTGACTAATAGGATGTCTTCATTGCCACTGTGAGTAACAACATAGAGACACTTATGAGAGACTGTTGCAGTCACAGATGGTAATTAGGTTCTTGATTCTGCCATGGCATTTCATAAGGTCTTGGATACGTCAAACTTATGTTCTGGTGTATATCTACACACAGAGAGACATTATTATTTCCACATATAGTACTGTAATATGTAGAGATATGCCCAAATGAACTTTCAGTTGAACAACACCTCAATACAGAAAACAGTCCACTTAAAGCCTGACATACTTCATAAAAATGGGCAGGTTTTATAAGCATCTTTTTGAAATTAACTGAGCCATTTTGACTGCATAATCATAACCCTAAAGGGATACAATAAAATACAAATTTAATAAAATATGGTTTTAGAACAGGCTTCAAGCCACTGCATATGCAATTTTGACCCAAATATCTAGGCATGAGTATAATATCAGACTTTTAATTATAATTTCTACTGTAATTGTTCTATTGAAGAAAATGTAGCCAGTGCACTTACCTGCAATTATGCACACACAGGCTGTGGAAAGAGTAGATAAAGACTCTCCTGTGAACTGTCACTTGCTGAGCTAATTCACCCAACTGGTTTAATTTTGTTTGCCCTCAGTCTGCTGTTACAGTGATTACATCTAAATAAAAAGACAAGGAAACACCAAGACGTAAAGCATTACTTGATTTGCTATTTAAAATTAATTTTTACTTTTATTCTTGAACAGTTGGAAAGTGGGATCAGAGAAAACATGCACAAAAAAATTGTTTTGTACACATTCTGGTGATAGAGTGTACAAATAACCTTATCTACCGCTAAAATGTATGGCCATTCTGAGTCTCATTACAATGTTAAGTAGTGTTCTGTGATAGGTGCCTGGTACTTTACTTTTAATACTTTGTAATTTATTTATACCATAAATAAAACTTTTTTTTGGTAATATCTACTGTAACATCTCAGTGTGTCTTTCTAAATTAAGTACTCTTTACAGAGTGTTTTTAAAAGTTTTCTGTGTTATATAGGCTGGACTTTATGTTCTCAGATATCTTTTCCAGCCTCGATAATTCAGTGAAGCAATATAAAAAAGTTTTCTTGGAATATTCCTACGCTAATACATAATAAATAAATACCTAATATACATTGGTTTCTAATAAGAAAGAACACTTTTCATTGCAACTCAGCAGCCACACTTCCCTGTGGAGCAGGCACTGCAGGCTCTGCTACTAATACCTGAAGAATACTAGAAAGTTTTGTACAGTATAGATACAAGTCCACACATCCATCGATGTCAGGTCCTACATATAGGAATTAATTATTTATAGAATCATGGAATGGCCAGATTAGAAGAGACCTCCAAAGGGCATCTAGTCCAAACCCCCTGCAGTGAGCAGGGACATCCTCAACTAAAGCAGGTTGCCCAGAGCATTGTCTAACCTCATCTTCTATAACCCCAGGAATGGGGACTCAGCTCCCTCCTCAGGCAACCTGTTCCATTGTTCAACCCCTCTCCTGCTAAAGAACTTCTTCCTAACATTCCATTTCAATCCGCCCTTCTCTAATGTGAAACCATTGCCCCTTGTGCTATCACTACAGACCTTTGTAAACAGTCCCTTTGCAGCCTTCTGGTAGCCCCCTTCACATACTGGAAGGTCATTACCAGGTCCCCTCAGAGCCTTCTCTTCTCTAGATTGAACAACCACAGTTCCCTCAGCCTGTCTTCATAGGAGAAGCGCTCCTGCCCTCTGGCCATTTTCAGGGTGGTCCCAGCGGTAACCCGGTATCTTTTATTGTAAACAGTATGTAGTAAATAACATATTTAAAACATTGTGCACTGTGTGTAAAGTTAGACTCTTTAAACACACTAAAGCTATTCCAGAAAGAAAGGTAGACGTAAAACTTGTATCGAAAACTCCAGGACTCCTCTCCTCCTAGTTAATTGATAATTTAAGTACGTCTCTGCGAAATATCACTTCCCTGTCACATTTCAGAGCAGCTTCATATGGTCAAATTTTCACCTTTTAGAAGTTATATATAACACACAATTCAACCAGTAAAAAAAAATAAGTCTTCCTCCAGTAAATTCCAAACTACATATTGTAATTTACTGCCTGATATAATGACAATTCTTTCGAACGTAAACCTTATATAAAATGTTATATGGAATCTGCTCCTCAACCCAAAAATCCATCTCCAACTTGACAACTAAAAAGTTGTACCTAAGTCTGGCTGGAAAACAGCAGGACAAAATGTTTGACTATTAAAAATTATCAGAAATTGTAACTATAACCATAGATCTTTGCAGCATTAGTTCTTCCCTACAAATCCCAAACATACCATTTACTCTGTCAATCATCAATTTCTTGCAAAAAAAAAGGCTGGGTTGGTATTTAAGCCTGGTGTCTATAAATTAATGAATTTATTCATTCAGATATGTAAGCATGAAATAAAGAAAACAATCGCAAATTATACCAAGCATACCCAGCCATATGGGCTGTTCAGACAAAGCAGTGTTAAAAGGGTGTACTTGTTTTGTCATATTAATGTATTCTACATTTACATAGGTTACAGTTACACCTTGCTCCTACTACACACTCAGTCGCTATGGGCTGGGTTGTTTTCATTCCTTGAGGCTGTGGATGTAAGCATGGTATAACCACAAACCAATGAATCCCACCCAGGGTCACAAATTATTGAGACCAGAAAAGACCTCCAAGATCACCCAGCCCATGACCTAATATCACCACATCAGCCAGACCAGGGCACTAAGGGCCACAGCCAGTCTGTCCCTAAGCATCTCCAGGGGTGGGGACTTCACCGCTGTCCTGGGCAGTCCATTCTAGGATCTGATAATCCCTTCTGTGAGGTGGGGCTTCCTAACATCCAATGTAACCCTCCCCTGGCAGCTTCAGACCCTGCCCTCTGGTCTTATCACTAGTTGCCTGGGAGATGAGCCTGACCTCCACCTGACTACAACCCCCCTTCAGGCATTTGTAGAGTGGGAGAAGATCCCACCTGAGTTCCAGGCTAAATACCCCCAGCTCCCTCAGAATCTCCTCATCAGACTTTCCTTTCAGTTCCTTTATCAGCCTCATTGCTCCTCTCGACCTGTTCCGGCCCCTGAACTTCTTTCTAGAAGTGAGGGGACTAGAACTGCCCCCAGTACTTGAGGTGAGGCCTCAACAAAGCCTAGTACCATCTTTTATTGTCAATCGCAAGTTTTAGGGGAAAAAAAAATAATCAAGTTTTTAAAAAGAAACCCCAGAGGTGTTAGGATCAGTTTCCAAAATATCTATTTTGCAATTAGAAACCAGCTTGAACATGCATATGTCCCGCTAGGACTACTTTATAGTCTTTAAATGGGAGTTTAAAACCTTCAGAGCCATGAATGCAAATTGATAAAAATACTTTAGACACTGAGATTTTTGTTTTCCACATTCATCCAAACATTCATAGAAGCCTACTTGTGATAACACCATGAACTACACGTCACACTTGACACACATGAATTTCAGTGTGCCAGAATTTATTCTTTCACTGTGACTGCTCATTTAGAAACAGAAACTCCCTCTTTCCCAAACATTTCCCAAGGGCAAGGCATACTACTCAAAAACTTTCCAGAACTATTACAAATAGCTACAGCACAATGACTTCGATGAAGATCTCTCTTACCATAGAAGTATTCAAAAACCTGAAGCATTATCTAGGTAATAGACAAAAAGTACCTGAGGAACAAGATCTTAAGGCAGATTCCTAACATTTTATTTTTAAAACTCCCAACACACATTATACTGCTAGCTATAACACTATAAGACCTATTGGCCAAATATTTAATAATTTAAATTGAAATATGGTCTATATGTTGAAGCTAAATTACTTCACTAAAATACATGAAGATTTTTAAAGTCATGCAGGTTGTACATCTATCTGAGTTTTAGCACATTACTACATCACTCAATGAAAATATCAACTACTGGGATGATCCAAACTCACAGAGTTTATGAAGCTAAATGTTTATTTTGTATGAATGTCATGGTAATGTTCTCTTGCTGTTTGTTGGGTTTTTTTAAATCTTAATATTATATTTTTATTCCATAGCCACACTGACTAGTTACAGTGTTAAAACTGTAATTGTGATGATTACAGTACTCTGGAGCTAAAATATCTCAGGTGAGCTTGTGATTGCCTACAACAATTCAAATTAGCAGCACATCTGGCTACTTATCTCCTAACAGTGACGAGGAAAGATCTCTGTGTTAAAGGAACACAGAGGGCTGGAGCAACTCTCCTATGAAGACAGGCTGAGGGAGCTGAGGTTCAGTCTGGAGAAGGTTCCAGGGAAACCTGTAGTGATAGGATGAGGGGCATTGGTTTTACATTAGAGAAGGGCAGATTGAAATGGAATGTTAGGAAGAAGTTCTTTAGCAGGAGGAGGGTTGAATGCTGGAACAACTTGCCCATGGAGGGAGTTGGGGCCCCATCCCTGAGGTTACAGAAGATGAGGTTAGACAACAAGATGAGGGCAACCTACTTTAGCTGAGGATGTCCCTGCTCACTGCAGGGGGTTTGGACTAGATGCCCTTTGGAGGTCCCTTTTAAACCTGGCCATTCTATGATCTATGTAAAAATACTCAGTCACAACATTTTCTGAACTACCGGTAAGAATTAAAAGCTGTATCATAAGGCTGAGAAGACACATCATTTGCTGTGCAAGTCAGATTACTCAAACTGATCACTGATCCCACAAATATATAAAATACATCAGACTTGCCTGAGTGGAGAAGGGAAGATTTGTCTAAGACCATGCTGTCCTCTATAAACAGCAAACTGAGTAAGAAGGACATTCCTATGTACCAAACACTACCTACTATGTCACTACTCCATTTCCAGAACTGTATTACTCAAAAAGATTGTCTTGAAAATGGTATCCATTTCACAGTAACAGTATGAGACAAAGTGTAGATTATGGGGATGACATGCATCAGTATGCCCACGATCACCCCCAAGGAATGCACAGAATGCACAGGATCTTTAGAGTTCAGGTAGGAAAAATATAATGGAATATCCCACTAGGAAATGTTAAATCTCCTTTATCTAAAAGCAGAAGTTGCATTTAAATAAAATCAGATGTAATGAGTAGCTGCACATGTGGAGAAGGCTTAATAATATAATTAACATTTCTGAATGTTAATAATGTTAACAAATTCAAATATTTATTAGGAAGAATACAGGGAGGAAATGTCTGCTGCTGTGCCTTTTATGACACACAGAGCATAGATCCATTCCACTGGATATCAGAAATTCAAAGTCTGGTGGTGCTTGACAATAACATAAACAGAGATGCACAAGAAAGAAGTGGAATCTGTACCACATAATAAATGTATTTCTCTCTCTCAAGCTTTAGAGCCATTGCTGCAGAAAGACTGAAAAATAACTGAATTCCTGAGATAAGCTAGAAGGTTTGGTAATTTCTTCTGTAAAATTTGTAAACACAAAGTATTTCACACACACACACAGTCTTGCTGCCTTTGATTATTTTTTTGTTCTTACTTTTGTCTGTAGTTGTTGATAAAAGACAAGGGTAACAGTTTATCTACAGCAAGAACTTACAGCTGTAGCAAAACTTCTGGGTCACAGCCAGGCTGTCATAGTAAAATTCTGAATGTCAGGGCACCAAACCCACAAACTACTTCTTATTCTAAAAAAGGAATAATAGAAAAAGAGAAATTGAAAGAAACAAGAACAAAGTGGGAGGGGAAAAAGGTACAGGTGGGCACATAAATGATCACCTTCCATTTCAATGCCAATTCCTTTAGCTACCAGGCTATGCAATCTGCAGGAGGAACTGCTCCCTGCTTTTTTGAAACTTTCAGAATTCACTGGAAATTTATGAAGATTTTTATGGGAGAGAGAGAAGCTGACAGTGAAAACATACTTTCAGTCTACAGTGCCTTCGCTTAAGAAACCTGACAGGTTGTGGTCCACATTGAAAGTTTGGATAGTCAATACTAATTTTGAAAAGTGTGCGCAACCCCTTCTTGTCTAATAAAAGAAGATGATTACATCTAGGCGACAATTCAGACCCCTGGTCCCAAACACTGCCATCTGGAAGAAGGACACTGTGATTCACCAAGGGACAGAACATGAAAAACCCCCACTCCATGGCTAATGGGAGATTAAGAGCTTTAACTGACCTTCAGGCAGGTCTCACAGCATGATAGATATTCTGGCTACAGACATTAAGAAAAGATGGATACCAATGGATGGGTTTTGCAATATCCCAATCCTTTGTTTAGGTGGGTTTTTTGGTTTAGTTTATTTCTGAAAAAAAGAAATGTAACAACAGAGACCTCTTGGGCCAGCCAACAAAGATGAAATGTCTTCCAGGAGGCATACGTATTGCAAATATAGACTTCAATTAGACATGTATACTTTTATTAGTGCAAGTGATTTACCTCTCTAACAGTTCACTGGGTGGTACAGCAAGCTTAGAAACTGTGGGCATTTAGAAATATACAACAGGATTTTGACCTAACCACAGCCCTAGATCACATAGTGAGGCTGTGGCAAATACAATGGCAACTGTTGAAGGATCAACTAGTTGGTCTTTCAGGTATGTTTATTATACAAATTTGAAACTGATCTCTGTGGCAGAGCATTTGGAATGCAGCAGAGCTACTACAATCTGTGCAAATGGCAAAATAAAATCTATAGTTACTGCACATTTTCAGCTCCAACTTAGCTGGCTAGTGAGCTGCAGTGACACTCTGCAATCAGAAGCAGCAAATGAGACATCACTGGATTTCTGTTGAGAAATGAAAACTCCTAAAAAATGGTTTATTTATTTCCAATTCAGTCTAGTAACAAGGAGGTGATTCAAATTATTCAGCAGATGGCTCAGAAGTAAGAACAGCTTGATAGAAGCAGGACAAGGCTAATTAGAGCATTATGCTTCCCCTTTTCTTTGCTTTAATTCCCAGATCATACCTTCTCTCTCTCATAGAATGTACCTAGCCTTGCAATTTCTCTCTAGAGTATCATCTCATAAGTCAGCAATACTGTTTTGCAGCAGCACACATCACAGGGCTCCTACAGCATAAGCAAAAGATTTCAGCACAACAGGAAGCCAGGAGATTTTGTTTCCCTTGTGGCAGGTGTACTACATACCAGGTGCTCACAGGTAAAGTTCTTTTGTTTTACTCTCAGCTGTTTAAACTAAAAGCACCTGTAGATATCCTGTGGATGTTCAGGTAGATTGACTACTGTGTTTTTATGAACAGCTACTGAGGTTGATATCCTGCAAACACCTAAAACTAAAGACCATGTGGTCACACATGTACTAAGGTTTGGAATATCAGAAAGGCTTTTGTGATCCACAGCACAATCAGTGTCTCTATATGGAATGCCACAAGGCTCTTGGCACAGCTGTCTCTGGAGAGCCAGCGTAAGATTCAGTCTCTCAAGCAGCTGTGACATTCTCAAGGGCACATGACTTTCCAGCCTGGGGAGCTGTGGGCATACGCTGTCTCCCTAGTGTATCAGAACATGCTTAACCAGATCATCCCTTTTTAAACAAGAGCAGCTGGCAATTATTCAAACACACCCATATTAATCAGGGAAAAGTTTCTTCCCTGCATAGTATTGCTTCATGCATTTTGTATTTGAAACCACTGGACAAGGTTATTGACATCACAGGGTTGCAAGGCTGCATCAGGGAAAGAGGAAACCATTCTGTCCTGTGAAAGAAGTCAAATTCATTCAAGCAGCTAGTACTATTGCTCTTTTTCTTTTAAAGCTATCAGGAAAAAGAAGCATCTGCCTGTGTGAATAACTGTTTACAAAGGCCTGTAGTGACAGGACAAGGGACAAGGGTTTCACATTAGAGAAGGGAAGACTGAAATGGATTGTTAGGAAGAAGTTCTTTAGCAGGAGGTGGGTTGAACACTGGAACAGGTTGCCCATGGAGGGAGGGAGTTGAGGCCCTTTCCCTGGGTGTTGTATTATGCACATGCGGGCTTGCGGGATATGACGCGATAGGCCCTCTATTCTGCTATGTCAGTAAAAAAGGGGCGTACACGAAGGGCATGGGGTATATAGGTGTACGCCAGGCGATAATAAACACCATTTGCCATTCATCACATTGGTGTGCACACCGGTGAGTGGTCAAGCTACGGTTCCCCAGAGGAAAACGAACAGATCATGTAATGTTCACTGCAACATTTTGGTGACCCTGATGTGACCCTCTGGGGGTGAGTGAGCTGTCTGCGGGTGGTGAGGGATCTCCCTGCAGGAGCGGTGTCCCCAGGAGCCGTGGAGTGGGGAAAGACTGGGGCTGGGAGGAGGCGGCCGTTACTCTCAGCAAGCAGGNGGAGTGGGGAAAGACTGGGGCTGGGAGGAGGCGGCCGTTACTCTCAGCAAGCAGGAATAAAGCATACACGGGATCCTTCAGAGGGTAGTCCGAAGAAGCGCCGGGAGCGGTCTGCGGTATAGTCGACCGGAAGAGAAATGGATGCCGTCATAAAGGTGATATTGATAACTTACTTGTGTAAGAACTTTTGCTGTAAAAATGCTCCTTCTAAGGAGGAGGTGGAGGCAGTTTTACTGCTGCTGCTTGAAAAGGAGGGGCTGCTAACATCACCCCGTGGGATTTGCGATCCTGGGTGCTGGGACTCAATTGCTGCTGAGTTGTCCCAGCGGACCCTGGCTACTGGGAGGGCGGCTGAATTTAAAACCTGGGGGTCGATTTTAGAGACCCTGAAAGCAGCCCGCGAGGCAAAGCTGGCGGATGAGTGCGCGCGTGAGCTGTTGGGGCTGACTGTTAGGAACAGTAAAAGTGGGGAGCATGGAGGTTCAGTCTCCTCTGCAGGTTCAGACAGGGACAGGATGGCGCCGACCACATCGACCGCACCCACTGCAGGAAAGGAGAAGGAATGTGAGACCCAGCAGTAGGCTCTGCCGAACACCGATAAGGCCGGTATAACCGTGATTGTGCCGTCTGCCCCTCCTCCTTACGCGGAGCAGGCCCTGTACCCTTCACTAACTCCCCTCAGGGACGAAGGTGGGGGGGGTACAGGAGGGTGTAGTCCTGGGGACTGATAAGGGAGGTTTTGAAAAAAGCGCGGCAAGCGAGGGTGGTTCCAGGACATCTGATTGATCTCACTGCTAATGCTCATTCGCCTCACCTCCTTGTGGGTG
>VZRI01005740.1:466233-501703 GCA_013397515.1 Upupa epops | reverse complement strand
CCCTAAGGATTCTATGAACACAGTGTTCTCTACTCATTTTCTTGTGCTTTTTTTTTAAGCTTAATAAAAAAGTACCAGTAGTTTCACAGATTTTCCTTGAATCCTATTGAAGATTTTGCAAGATGGATAAATGTTGCTCATGATTGAAAGGAATAAAAATCCCTAAATGAAGAAATTAATAAGAACAGCCTCCCTGCAGTGATTCAGTAGTGTACTCATTTTGGGGTATATTGCAACGGGGAGACAAACTGTATTTTTAGAGAAGGAGGTGGGAGGAAAGCTGTGTTATTGTATCTGGTAATGTTCCTCATCCCCCAGTTCTAAAATTAAATCCCTGGCTGGAATTTAAGCTGGATGCCAGAAGCAGACATGGAAGCAGACATCTCTTGGTCCTCCTGGATGGTATTCATTTCACCTAATGCTGCTACAATAGAGATGTCTGTTTAGTGTACCGATCACCACCTCCTGTTTTATGATGAATGTGGAGAAATAAGTGGGTTCAGGTCTGCCTTCTTTCAGGTCTGTACTTCAGAGAAGATTAATGGTGTCCTTAAGGTGACCATTTTTAGTCCCTTGCTGGAAAACAACTAACTTACATGCAGTTCTCTGCAGTCATCTATTTCTGATTATAGAAATCTCATTCTATAATGTTTGTTGCATAATAAAAAGGATCCCTCACCCAAGTAAATTCAAAATCTGGTAGGCTAGCTTAGAAAAGCTGCACTCTTCAAGGTCATTGCTGCTTGATTTAACTTTGTGTTCTATACACTGCCTGTCTCACCTAATGAATTATGTTTTGCTGTCCATTAGTCTTGTAGAATAAACTGCTCCTCTCCTTTTCCTCCTTTTCCATTAAAAATCACATTCATAGATAATAAAAACATCCACAAAAATATATAGCCACAGAAAAACGTTGTGTTCTTAATGGGGGTATTTTGAGCCTGGGTTTTCACATCAGGCTTTCAGAATGGATGTGATTTCCTTCCATCAGCAACGTCTCATAAATACAGCAACGGCACAGTTATTTGTGCTTAGGGGACCTTTTGTCTCTCATCTAACTATCATTTATCTACGAGTGTGAGGAATGTGCTGCATGCAACAGTGTGGCTTATCCATGGAGATGCTCTATTTGGCTGTTTAAAGAAGAATTGTAGTGGGTAGATGACTCCTGTACTGTATATGAAAGATAAATTGGGTAGTAATGGGTATTGTGTAGCTTTTAAAGTATTTAGCTAGTGGAGGGTGCCTCTGCTCATGACAGGGGGGTTTGATCTTTAAGGTCCTTTCCACGTTGAACCGTTCTAGGAATCTATGAATCCTAGAACACAATCCATTGGTTTGGAAGGGATGTTTACTGGTTGTCTAGTCCAAGCCCCTGCACTGGCTAGGGACACTGTGACAGAGATGCAGAATCATACTGCCTCCTCTGTTTTAGCTACCTATTCCTATGAATTTTTCATTCCTTACAACCCAGTGCAACAGCAATGGAAGAACTAGTCCCATTCCATCCTCTCCTCCAGCCTGATACCTGTGTTACATTGCTGGGAGACAGGTGTGATAGCAAGATCCCTTCTGCTGAAGCAAGCTTTGGAAGAGCCTTGCTTCTTGGGTCATGACAAACCAAGGCTGGTACAGAGAAGATGAAAACAGTTCCATTCCTTCTTACTCATCATCCTTGTGATTCAGTTGCCACTGATGCTGAGATCTTACTGCTGAATTGAAAGGATTTTAGCTCCCAGACACAAAGGAGGATTC
Organism: Upupa epops; assembly: GCA_013397515.1. NCBI lineage: Eukaryota > Metazoa > Chordata > Aves > Bucerotiformes > Upupidae > Upupa > Upupa epops. Next base: position 499,948 of record VZRI01005740.1, on the reverse strand, counting down.
TCTACAAGGAGCAGGCAAAACGGGAAGCTTCAACCTAGTTGTACCAGTTTCAAACAGTCACGGATCCAGGTAGGAATTCCCAGCTAATTATCACAGGTTGCCATGGTAACTCCCCAAACCCTGAGCCTCAAAACCTGCCCGACTTCAAACCACAACAGTGTGCAATAAAGGCTCCTGTGCAAATACCCAGCTCTTTCCCTAACGGTTTTATGATGCTGCTATTGCAATGCACGCAGTAAGATCTTTTTGCCCGCTGGTTATGTGTCCTCCTCTCAGTTTATTCCATTTTTTCTAACAGAAAATCTGATAAACCACTTTTATTTGCTTTCCAGTTTATTTTATGTGTGGCAAGAGACAGTTTTAAGTATAAAAAAATAACAATATACGAATCCTGGGCTCAAAACAGAATGGGTTTTCAGTAAAGTGAGTGGATTGTTGAATGCTAAACAGACCTTATTTCCAAATATTTATTCCTAATTCATCTTCCTTTTATTTCTAGTAATAGACAACACTTCAATAATCGGAATTACCTTTAGATGGTCAATGTGAGTATTCAAAACTGGCCCTGATTTCAGCCGAATGCCTTGCACCATACGATTCCTTGCAGCCTAGATGATCACTATCCATAACCACTACAGGATATTTTGATAAAAATCCTAACATCCCCTTTTCTGGACTTGGGTGTCTTTAGTTTGTTCATGGAACACATGCTTCCCATCCCTTTCCCATAAAGTAGCTCTTTACACTTGGTAGATGATGGCTTTTATTTTCAAGGCAGCTGTTGCGGAGTGATTCACGGTGTCTACATTTAAACAGTGATGCCTAATCATTCTAAAATGATCCATCTGGGGGTTTATTCTACAGAGGGGACTTTCTGTGCTATGAAAAGACACAAAGCATGTGACACGGGGATATTTCAGTACGGAAACATAGCAAGTGCTCCGTCTCATCGCTTCCTAGATCCTTTATCTTTTCCCAAACCTTAGCAGCCGCGCACAAAGCTCACTTATGGAAACTCTGAAGTTGCTGACACATCTGTTGTGTTCTTTATTTAGGGTAGGGTTATGCCCACTGGCATAGCCTTCAGCAAGAGGTGGTGTGTGAACTACATCACTGTAACGCCAGCTTGGGGAAATATGGTGACTCAGATTTTTCCTCTGAATCCTGTTTTCTCTTCCTCTCCTTCCTTGCTCTGAGGGAATAGTAATTCTGGAAATTAGTACCTCCCTGCAGTGGTGCGGCTGCCAACAAGTCTGGAAAAAGATTGCAATCTCCACCCATTCCACACAGGTTCCTTCTGTTCACCTCTTCCGAAGAAGGTGCAGCCTAGGTAAATACCCTGCTTTACTCCTGCACACTCAAGCCTAAAACACGCGTGGTTTGTGGAGGGCTGTAACCGCAGGGTTCTTCCATTCGCTCCTGTGCGGGGCCACACTTGCAGACTAAACCTTGCATGGAAGATTCCAGATGTGATATGGCAGTCTAGAGAACATACGTAGCTGTTGATTTGGGCTCAGACTTTCAAGTAGAACAAGGCTGATAATTTGGAGATTTCCTCATCGACTCTTAATGGCTTGGGACAAAAAGTTGTTCTCTAGGGCAAACAGGTTCAGCCCTAATGCAGTCTGAACAGAGGGCTACGATAAACTGTAGTGTGTTTTCGCCTTTGTTTGCCAAATAGACGGTGTTTCAGCAGCTCCACGTTTTTCTACTTAACTGTGTTACCCCTCTTTTTCCAGTTTGAGGTCATTACCCTGATAGGGGATCAGGAACAGCAGAGGATGTTCTGTATTCAAAAAGCTGTTATGAAAATCCACGTGCTGATTACATGGCTCTTCGTAGAGTGTACCGAGGTGTTTGAATACACGAGGGCTTTGAATGAAACACCGTGCCATGTAATTAGCGTGCTAATTAAATAGTAAGACAGCTCCTGCGATCTTGTATCCTGGGTAGACCCCTCTAGATGTGCTGTTTTGTGGTGTTCGTGTTGGGTTGTTCATTTATTTGTTTGGACTCGCTGTTTACTTTGTCATCATCGTTAACACCCACATTTCTCTCAGGCAGTTCTCAGCGCAGTCTCCTTTTTGTATTGCTGCGTTTTGCCTGGTCTCCTCTGAAACCTACAATCTGAGTGCTGAACACACTGAACTCTGCCAGGAGTTTGGATGCTGATAGTGCCTGGCAAAACCCTGGCTGTCCTGCATGCTTTGGATGCAGTTCCTCTGCGACTCTGTCAATCACTGTTGAAAATATAACCTATTCCCAGATCTGAGCCCGCACTGACGATGTCTTCCAAGTTTGTTGACTGCGAGTTTGATGACTGACAGGGATGTTTTGGCTTGTTTTCCAGCAGTTGTCTTTCTCTGTAGTAGTTGGGATTAGAATTGATTATGTTAGGTTTTGCAGCAGTGTCACCAACAGTATTTAAAGCACTGTTGTATTTGCTGATCAGCAAGTAATTACTGTTTCTAGACTCTTATATTCTTGTGTCTAGATAGCCCATCTTGCAATACATGGGCTTTTGAAGCTAGATTAGTATGTTTCTAATGTCCTTAGTCTAACATTTTCCCTGTAGAGGTGTTGTGCTTGCTGTTCTGCTGCTTCCTTCTTATGTTCTTGAAGGTGATCTCTCCGAGACTGCTTCAGCTAGTTAGAGAAACACTCTGCAGCGATTCATTCTCTGAATCCTGGTGTGTCTGTGTTCTCTAAATACGCTTCAGCTTCCTCTCGTTTGCTGTTTAAAGGGAATTGTGTTTGGGAGCTGATGATAACTGTATTTTCTGTGTATGAGAACGCAAGTGTTGCACGCTCCAGCCATCTCTCTATCATCTGTAGCTTTGTCTTCTGCCCAATTCATCATCTCCACCTTTCTTTTGTCTTGCCACCATGGCTTAATAGTATCTGTAGACTTTCTCCTCACCATCACCTTTTATGTCTCTAGCTAATTGGAACACGTTTTGCACTCCAGCCTTTTGATTTTTATCCTCGTGGGATGTGTGAACTATCCATTATGCTTATCGCTGCTCGTGTGCTTTTATTTCCATTTTTATAGTGATTCTTTTTCAGTGTTGAGGTCATTAATAAATGACCGATGCAGTTAGAACGGTGTCTTCATATTTTTCCTACCTGTGCTTCAAAAAGCATTTGCTTTTGAGTACTCAATACAGATTATCTCAGGAGATAGGGACTCTCATATTCTCATTTATCCTTTAGATTGTCTTCCTGAGAGATCTTATTGTGCCTTTTTTTTCCTCTTTTAATCTCTATTTTAACTCGGAACAAGGACTTCAGGTCATTTTTTCATCTAGCAAACTACTTCATTTCATGATGACTGTATTACCTCTGCACTGCAAGTCAATTTCTCTATTAGTTTAAAACCAGATCTACAGCAGCAGCTCCTCCAGTCTCTTAAAACTTGCTGCACTTGTGCATTAAAGAGTTGATTAATTACGTCCTTAAAAAGAATAACCACCTCCCAAATTCCTACATCCTCCTTGGTGGCTTCTGTTTTCTCTTACTAGAACTTCTCAGACTTTCAAGAGGTTATTACTTCTTGAATTTCAGAGTAAGTGTTGTAGATATTCAGTTCAACAGCATCCCGTCTGTGCTCGTTCAAAGCGATTTCCACCGGCGTCTCGGGTACCTGGGATGTGTACAGATGTCCTTACATTTTCCATACTAGGACTGCAATATCCAGCACTCTCGCCAGAAGGCTGGGATAAAACCCCATTGCTCTCACCCTTATTTCTCTTATGGCCTTACTGCAACATCTAATTTCTAGATCTGTGTTTTATGAGGAAATCTGTGTTTTCTGAGTACCTGTGGGCTACTTGCAACACTTGACTGTAATAGCAAGACCATGTTCAACTGCCTCATACTCCAGCTAAAAGACTTTCTGCTTCCTATCAGATCCTGTCAGTTATTCTCCAGGGATAGACTTGAGATTCAATTTCCCGTGGAGCTATGATGGTTTCTGCCCGGCTGTTGGATTTTCCCAGGGCAAGGTGCCTTTGTTCCTGGGTTTTAGGACTCGTATGCACGCACAATCATCTTGGCTCCAGTTTTCCCTTGCAGGTATTTGTGTAAGCGGGTAATGCTGAGAAAATGGGACTGAAAAGTAGAGTGAACCATTTGTTTGGGAAGGGGTGATGGAACAGTGTTTTGAATCCCCATGGATCTCCTCTGACATGTTTTTGGGTGAAGAGGGATTACTTCTTTAGCTTCCTTTTTCCACAGTGAGTCATGGTAATCTTTCAGGAAGGTAATCATCACAAACTTCAGACTTCAACTGCGATAAAATTATATTGTGGGTTTTTTTTTTTCCTTTCTCTTCTCTCAAACTTTATCTGCAAATGATTTCTATTGTTCTGACTCGGCACTGATAAAATATCACTCTTCTTCTCACCGTACTAACAGCATCTGCAAATTATCTCCTTTGTTCTCGTGTCTTTTCCGTACAACGTTCACTGACTTGACTCCTGACAGGCAATCTTCCTGTCTTTCATCTGGGCAAAGAACGGAGTGTGTGTGCGGATCAGATCACAGCTGTTAGCGTGCACATCCCAGATGAAATTTGCTGCTGTCCTCTGGCGTGCTGCGCCTGCAAAAGTAAGAACAATTAGCCAACTAAAATGTTCTTGTCTAATCAAACCTATTTGACTTAAAATTTCAGTAGCATGAGACATGCAGATAACTTGTAAAAGCCTTCAGTAGTTCCTAGTAAAGAAAACCCAGTTTTAATCTTCATCGTTATGAGCTGCTCTAAGATAAAGTACTGGTGATCCCACTGAACCCAGACAGATAAGGAGGTAGCAGCCAGTGGCTTTGATTCAGGTGATGTCAGCACTGCCGTGGCTCTGCTGCTTTACCTGCTGGCCTTGGTAGCCTTACCATCTGCATCTCCCGTCTCTTGTGACCTCCTGTGTTTTCAGTGCCTGTGTCCCGCAGTTCAGAAAGCCTAGAATTATGAGTCTGAAAAGACCAAAGCCTAAATGTACCATCCAGGCAGCAGGACACAGTAGGGGACTCAAATCGCTCTCTTCTAGCTCTTAAAGAAAAACAGACTGAACATCTCATATCCCCTGCTGTAGTGGCTTCTCTCTTAACCCTTTAAAGATGGGTTTCCCTGTTTGTAAACAAGAGTCTGTGTAGTCAAACCACTGTATCAATGGGAATTCTTCTGTGCTATGGGTAGGAATTTCTGGGATGAATTGATGGAGTGGAAAAATAAGTAAAAAGGGAGAATTACTGAAAAAGGGTGCTTTTTCAAGATTGAACTTCATAAAGAACCATTTCTACTTTGCCTTTGCTATCTCAGTGTGTGTTACAGTCGAGCACTGCAGCTCCATTATTACTTTGTCAGTGTCCAGAAGTAATACTGATACCTTTATACAAGCAGTCTTGTAGTTGTATAACTGCACTATATAGATGCAATTTTCCCATCTATATAATCCCAGTTTTTCCCTTCTATATTATCCCATTTTTTCCCCATCAACTTCCTACAATGAATGGTAACAGCTATGTGAAAATCTGCTGTTATACTGTGAATAAAACATCTCTATCTTCATGGTAGCCCTTATATGGGAATATCAATCTGTGTTTGCAAGGAACTTGATGGGGTTTTAACCCTAATGATTCTTCCCTAAACAACCCGCTGCATTCGTTTGTACACTCACAAACCCTCTTTTATTAATTATATCTATTATATATATTTATAGTATATATTATTATATCTCTTTTATTATATATAATATATATTTTATTATATGTTATGTTTTATTGTATATATTATAGTTAATTATATGATAATTATTATAATAATTATATATAATTAACTATATATATGGTTAATTATATAATTAACTATAATATATTGATTAAATTTATCAGAACTTTAAAGAACAGCATTTGGCCTTTATAACTGAAACTATGAAGATCTGACTTTCTGTGGCTACAGCAGCCACAAAATTCTTGCTTGTGTGTTTTGTGAGACGTATGCTGGCAGCCTCTGAGGAGTGGTTGCTTCCCAGTTACGTGAAATGCCCTTTGCTGTCTCGGTGGAAATAGCCAGATATTGAATGTCAAGCCAGTCATTGGTTCATCTGTACATTTAAGACCTCAAGACTGTACTGTGTGGGGGAGCAGTGACAGTGTGAGAGTGGCAGAAAACTGGGGGAGAGAAAATACATCAGCTGTTAGTAGCACTTCCTTTAGGAAGGGACCCTAAAGATCATCTAGTTCCAACCTCGTCACCTCCCACTAGAGCAATTCACAGTCTCACAGTGCTGATGAGGCTGGAGAAGACCTTAAAGATCACCCAGTCCAACCTAAAACCAACCCAGTAACCCTAAACATCTGACATCTAGCTCATGCCACTCAGCACTTCATCCAGCCTGACCTTGAACACCTCCAGAGACCTTAAGCCCATGATGCTGTGGCTCATGCACAGGCTTTCAGTGAAAGAGCAGTTAGTTCACACAACCATAGCATTTGGATCCCCCAATGGCCCCTTGTTCCCATTCAGAAAAATCACAGTCCTTTCTCTAACTGCTTGTTGAACAGGAAACTGTCAAGATAAGAAAATCAAATCACTTGATGGTATCCACGGGAGACAAACCAGTGGAAGCGCTTCTACAGAACCTTGGAGCACAGGGCGTTGTTTTATGATTGGATTTTAAATGCTCCAGAGTTCTGTAAACAAACCGAACCCTTTCAGGCACAGGGTTCTGTTCTCCAGCTGTACAGAGAAAGGCAAATGCAGCTGCTTTTAGGGGAAACCTTCTGTATTAAGCCAGTCTGGCTGCCTGCTGGCTTGGTAGGCAGAGAGTGACAGTTCTGAATGAGTAGCAGGAACGTAGCCAGCACTGATAATCTAGAGTAGGGGCCAAAGGGAGAGACATAACAGATTGCAGCAGCCTTTTGCAGTCTACTCTTCTTAAGTGGCACCAGTCCGCTCCTTGCTTCTCGTTTTCTACTTCAGAAAATCACGTACGTAAGGAACAAGATTGAAGCAAGAAGAGTGTCAGTAGTGTTTCTGAACCTTCTGATGGATGATAAAAGCACACATTTGCATTAAAACTATTGAATCTGTTGCAAGATTTAGCATGCCTGTGACATATTATGATGATAATACTGTGTGTGTTCCCACCTATCATGTATAAAAGAGCAAGCAGGTGAAGGAACAAGAAAGAGCTGGCATACAAAAATGTCCAGTAAAGGTCAGTCAGTCTCGTAGGTGAGGGTTTGACGTGTCTAAAGTACTCCAGTCACACTGGAGGGAAACGTTCTGAAGGCGTGTTAGTTAGAGACTTTGTGTTCTGTTGAAAAAGTTTACCATCATTTTCCTGTGTTGATTCAGAAGTACTTTGAGATCTCTAATTCCCTTCAAACTTAAGGATGCAATCCAAGAACACATGTGTAAACGTTCTTCTGTTCTTCAATCACACTCTGATACCTGGTACATAGCAGCCATTATATTAAGTCTGCTGAATGTGCTGGCTCCCATGACTTGTGGTAGTTTACTAGTTCAAGGTTAGGTTTATGCTGACCTCCCGTGCCATTTGCAAAGCAACCAAGCTGTTTGCTTAATGCTGGAACTAGGAGAAGTATTGTACAGATTATTTTTGAGCTAGGTTCCTACATGACAGTAACCTGGTCCTCTCTCCTCCTGTTCCTTATAAATAAACTTCCTCCCACTCCCAAGCAATATCTTCACTTCCTCTGTAACATCTGCTAAGCCTCCCTATTCACAGTACTCTTGGCTCTCTCCCATGTCCCCTAATCCCAGCTGCTGGGGAAGGAGCAGCTTGTATAATAGCTGATTTTAACATAATACTTGTGCTGATTGGGAGACTGAACAAGTCTGCGAGCTGCTGAGCTGGTATGGCTGCCTTTCTAATGGGGTCTTAATTGGGACTTCTGCTTCCTCTGCGCGGATGCCAACAGTCTCAGATCTTTCATCCATTCTTCTTCTAGGTGTCAGGCACCTTGTTGAAATAGAGTGGGTGAAGGTGGTGGGAATACTGCATAGGAGTGAGAGAGCGGTTCAGTCACGTACGCTTCATCTCCTTATCAGAGCACAATTTGAAAGGGCACGGGAGTAGCTGATGTGTGCATGGCCTGGTCCCCAAATGGGCTCCGAACAGGTTGTTGGCACTGTCACTCTAGAGCCTCCCCAGTGACTCTGAACGTACTCTAAAGCCAGACCATTACTTCTGGGCCATCTGGAGCTACCTACAACGCACTCCTCTCCAACCCCAGAAGTGGCTCGTACCCCAGACCTCTTTGTAGTGTACACTCTACCTCCAAAGCCATGCTCTCAGCTTTGGTGCCAGTTCATACCGCAGATTTGGTTCAACACAGAGCTTCCCAGTCCTGTGGTCTTAACCCTTTCCACCTCCTCCTATGGGGCACTCCTGAGCTCAGGGGACATAGCCATTGGGACAGATGGGATATATACCCATCTACCTCTCTCTTCATCCAGGTGTGGTTATTGCAGTTTATACTGATATATCTCTGCTGGGGCTTTGCCCTTTATACTCTGGATTTGTTGCAAACACTGCAGGGACAGCTAAGCCCATCCTTTCCTTGAGCTCCTTGCTTGCTACCACAGAATCAATATCTTAAGTGGCTCTTTCCAGGGTAGAGACCTTTCGCAGAACAGAAGCAAGCACTTGAACTTCTAGGGCTGATGTAGTGATCAGGAAAGAAGAGTGGTTACGTTAAAAGAGAAAACAAGTTTTACACAACAAGGGGAAGGCCAAGAAGGGCTGTGATTACTCCCTAGGAATACATCAAGCAGAAAAAAAGGGAAGTTATATCTTCTGAAGGATATTTCTGGCATAATAATGACCTGGCCACGACTAAATGAAGCTTCGTAGGATGCTCTCAACCATCCAGGACTGAGGCTTGGAAACAGTGCTGCAAGAGGAAACAAAATCTACCTACCTGGGTTTCTGATGGAGCTTGTCACCTCACCAGTGAGACTGGGAGAGGTTCCATCTCCATAGCACTAGGAGCTCATACTTGGGGAGTAACACCAGCACACCAGACTGTCATCTGTAGTGCAGTGCTGTCCTGCGCAGTTCCCCGCCTGCCAGAGCCAGGTGGAGTATTCTAGATGGTTCTTACTCAGTGCCTTGAACACTAATCAGATCACTTTACTTCATGTGTATCTATCTATTAATGTAACCTGCTATAATCTTTGCCTCCTTTTTTCCAGCAGCTGTGAAATGATTTGATGGCTTTAATTATTTTTCATAATAACCCCCAAATTCCTCTCTTGATTAGCTTGCTAGATGAGATTTCCGTTTAGTACACAGTCTCTAACTTGGTGTTTGGTTTCCCTGCTAATTATTTCACATTTTTCCTGTGTTAAGCTGCGTTTGCCATCTGCTCATCCAGTCACAAAAAAAATAATGGAAACCCTTTTGAATCCAATTGCAGTCTCTTAATTACCGGCTCTGTCTCCAGTTGTGCTATTACCCACGGAGTGGAAGATCCTGGGCCAAAGAATTGATAAAAAGCAGTGAGATCCCCTTGATTTTGGCTGAGCCGTGGTGACACATGCCGAGATCCTGATCTTCCTACTGCTGAATATTTTAAGTTCATCGTCTTTCAAAAACATAAACGGTGGAGTCGTGCCTCTCTCAGTTTTCATACACAGTATTGACGCTGTGTTTTCCACTCTGAGACCAAGCTCCTACTGTGAATGAGTATTTCATTTAGTTACACTCTGCCTGGGGAGTTCGTGTCGAGTTGGTAGCTCTTCTGAAGAGTTTCAATTCTTCAGGAGCTGTGACCTGTGCATTCAGTTGTGGCTGCAAGTATGTGAAGTGATGCAGCTGTTTTGCAATGCCAATGCTTGCAGCATTTAAACCCCCTCAAACTTTAAATTCTCACACTTGTTTTTGTCTTTTCTCCACCTATTGAGTATTTTTCAGCCTCTGAGTGTTTGCATGCACTATTTTGTTGTCATCATTTTCAGTCTTGTCCTTTGATTCTCTGTTGCTTCTCACCTCTTGGTACTTGTTAACGTTACTTGATGAGAAATGCCTGTTGATGTCTTCAATTCTAGATGCTTGTAACCAAACTCCACTCTTGTCTGTTTATTTCCATATAATTTTTTGCTACAAAATCTCTTTTGTGGTCAATTCTTGTTTCCAAATCATCTGAACAGGATTCAGCAGCCATTGCAGTAAGGAGATCTACCATGCAAACTAGACAGAACCATTTCTCCACACTATGAACAGAAGTTTGAGCCTTGTAGGTTGTTAGTTTGGGCTGAATCATCGTGGCGAGGACAGGAAGCTATAATGCTCATTGAGGCAACATATGATCTCACTATGCTCGTATTCTTTAATAGGCCTTTTAAAAAATGGGCTTTGGGCTTCTAGTTAGCTGGAGAAGGAAACTGAACTGCTTAAAAACCACCAGGATTTGCTCAGGGCTACCAGTTTTATATTGCATCAACAGACCCGCCTGGCTGTGTTCCTGTGTGACTTGGTCTAGGTGATCCTGCTGTGGCAGGGGGATTGGACTGGATGATCTTTCCAGGTGCTTTCTGATTCCTAATGGTTCTATGAACAGCAAGATGCTGTTGACCTTGATTTCTCTGCTTAACACAAAAAAGAAATGCCAGTGGAGCAGTAATTGTAAGCATCACCCCTAATGCCTGCAGTGTGAGGAAATGCTAATTTGGGGATTCACCTGAAGCTTTGTTTGAGCTTTGTTTGGCTTCTCCTCTCCCAAATGTTATTTACCGTTTCCTCCGGACTATTCGCCTTTTCCAATTTTCTTAATTTATTGGTGCTGCAACATATTACCGCATTAGCATAATTAGAATGCGTATACCACAGCCTCTCTTCACCCACGAAACATGAGGTAAAGAGGAAGGAATAGGTGCTCTTAAATTTTCTTTATTGTTGCTGCATGGGTGTTTTAAGGATTTCTTAATCTGGGTTAATTTCAAAGCAGGGACATTTCAGAACACAGAGTACTTTGTTCTGCTGAAACCTGTATTTGTAGTTAGCTGCCTTGGTGGATTTTTGCCTCGTTATTTTTTGAAATATATCATTTCCCATCCTGATTTTTTTTGTTGTTATGAATAGCCATTTGATAGCTTATCTGTTTTAACGCTCTATGATTGATGAAACTATAATTGCAACCCTAGACAAAAACCTTGCGGGACTTCAGTAAATGGAAAGGTAAAAGAATACGTGTAGGAAATGCTTTATGAATATTCTCAAAGGATTTGTGTCCTTCAGGTCGTTTAGATGTTGAATAAATTTGTGTTGGATTGACATCATAAAACTAGGCTGGACGACTCTTTTAAAAAAACTATATGAGGCAAAGCTGAGTTTGAGAGATAACTGTAACTGCCTGTGCTTGATGAGATTTGTTCGTGAAGATACATACGGCTGTTAAAAGGGTCTGGAATAGTAATGAAAGAATTTCTGCACTGGGAAAATCGTGTTGAAATCCCATCTTGGGCAACGTTTTTCATAGAACATTTGCATTAGTGGGAGTATGGAGCCCAGAAGGGCATTTGCTGTTCCAGCTTGGCAGAACAGTTTGCACAAGACAAGCTGAAGATTTGTAGCTCTTAACCCTTTGGCAGAAGGTTGGGAAATTGGGGTTTCAAGTGTCTTAGGGGAGGGTCTCCCCTTGTTGCTGCTGTACTGTGCTGTGTGAGTCCTCCTCCCCAGGGAACCTGACCTGAAGGCAAAGACTGCTGCAGAATGCTTTGCCCTTTCCTTTCTCAGAATGCGAGTAATGCCACTGTGACAGAGTTTCTGCTTTAGTTTGTGTCACCTGTTTGGGTCTTTTCTGCTTAGAGAGATTCAGTGAACACTTTTGTTTCCAGAAGCTGTTTTCTCTTGCCTGATTCTATCTGAGACCCCTTGAGACCTGGCTGCTTCTTCAATTAGGGGAAATCTCAAAAAGAACCCAACTCGGGACAGACGCGTTGACAACAAATTTGTCATTGAGGCACATCTTACCCTATTTAAATATTCAGGCAGAAAACAGAGGGTGGCAGTTAGTTGGTGTAGACTTTGAACACTGGAAAACAGAGAGAAACTGATTTTACTTTAAACTTAGTCAGTTCATCCGAGAACTTGAAGGTGCTCTGTATGGAATTGTGGACTGGTGCTTTTTGACTGCCTTGAAACTGATGTGCAATTGTACAACTTTATACACAACAACACTTTTACACAGGGCAGTAACGTTCAGACAGGCTGTTAACAGTATCCTCAGGGCTGGGCTGGCCATGGAAAGTTTGCCTTGATGGTGATAATGCTTAATTAGCTGTGTACATTATGCATTAATTTAATCGTGAGAGTTTAATAAGAGTTTTCATATTTTAATAACAACATCTAAAATGCTGGCAAGACTTATGCTGTTAGTCTAACTTCAGTGGTGTTGAGTGGTCAGGCAGCATCCCTCATGAGCTTTGAGTGTTTGATGTTTCTAAGCAGCACGTAGAGCTCTATGCTCCGTAGCAGGTAGAGCTATGGCATAGTGTGTGTTAATTTCATTCCGACCTTCGGGGCCCTTTCAGTGACTGTGCTCTGCACACAGACTCCTAACACTGCACATCTGGACTTCCTTGTAGCTAACTATTAAATTGCCAGACCATTACAAAAGTATAAGGAAGAGAGGGTCAAATCAGTGATGGCGAATGCTCCGTTGCTGCAGTAACCTAAAAGGTGAGCTTGGCTGGATGGCGCACACGGCGTGCTGGAAAGGAAAGGGGTTCGTGCAGTAGAAAACAAGTAATAAGTTTTAAATTTGTTGTTTCAGTTTTGCTTTTGATCATTTAGGGATGAGTTGATAGGTGTTTGTGCAGAAAGATCAGACTAGGTGTTTAGGTACTGAATTCCCTACCTGAGCTTTAGCTCCATCAAACACTTTTGGACTCTCAGCTCCCACTTCTTTATTGCCATGTTACACCTTGTGGTCACAGGCTGTCTCTCCCGTTCTGATTCATGCTCTTTTAGTTGCATCAGGAATTTGGGATTGGTTTTGAGTGTTGTCAATAATGTTTGTGCATAGAAGATTCCAGCTGTGCCTGATTTGGCACCTAATTCCAGCAGGGGGGTTTTGTACAGGAGTGGATGCTCACTTCACCAGAACAGGGCAGGAGCTTGGAGCTGAAGTTGGTAGTTCCTTTATAGAAGCTTTTTTCTTTCCTGTTTAACTCATTGGAAAGTTTCTATTATTCCTAATAAATATCTTTTTTCTACTCAAGAGTGCTTAATTTTATGGCTGAATTATTCTGATCTTAGGTCTGAGTCCTGCAGTGAGCTCTGTTACCTCTGTAATGGTGATGACGGTGGTCATATTTATGTATCCACTGAGATGGAATTGTTTGAGATCAACAGAGCAGACGCTTGTTTTCCTAAGACCGCTCGAGGTGATCAGGGAAGCCTATTGTTCCAGTTCACTTTGAAGTCTTGCCAGATGAGATTTATCAACACTCATTTTGTTGATGATGAGCACAAGGTAGCGTGAACAGGTTTTTGTTTGATTTAATTGTTCACACTATATTTGTCTGTCTTTTGCATTTGCTTCCTCCCACCTGAAGACAGCATTTCGGATGGAGAGCAGAGACTATACGAAGCTCCTCTGAGATTTGCAGATGTATTTAGAAATGCCATATCTCAAAATTCTTTATAGATGTCAAGGCAGAAATCCATACAGAGCACAGCTCAATACTCTTGTAAACAAGACTTGTTCCCTCCAGCCTGTGTTTAAGAAGGATAGTAGAAAATGCTTATACAACAGGTGAGTGCTTGAGCTGTGGTCTCTTAACTGTTGTGAGGCATTGCCTGGCACAGCAGAGTTTGCTGCTATATCCACCTAGAGTAGTCACTTAGCATGTGAGGTCAGTACATTTGGGACTGGACCTGTTTAAGGCTTAAGCTGTACCTCACAGTCCTTTTGTGTTTGAGTGCCCTTTTATTAGGATCTCCGAAGGGCATCTGCAGTTCTTAGGCTGGCTGCATGCTGGGCTGCAGCAGTACAGCAAGCAGGGAGTGATTATTCCCTGCTTTTTGGCACTTGAGATGCTCAGGTTGGAGTAATGCCCGGTTCTAGCCCCTGCCCCACCCTGGCAGAAGAAAGCTCTGATGGAGCAGGTCCAGCGATGGCCACTGAGATGCATCAGATAGTGGCGTGCATGATGCATGAGGAGACACTGAAGAGACTTGAATTTGTTCAGCCTGAAAAAGAGAAAGCCAAGAGAGCAGAGTTAATTGCTGTCCTCGGCTGCTTAATGGGTCATTACAGCCAGATGGAGCTAGGCTCTTAATGGACATGCATAGTGAAAGGAGGAGAGGGAATAGATGGATGTTGCAGCAAGAAAAATTTCAATTAGACACAGGGAAAAAACCTCTTCGTGGTGAGCGTGGTCAAACACTGGAACAGTTACCCAGAACAACCTGCTTCTCCTTCCTGGTGGGTTTTCATAAGTTCCGTTTCAAAAGCAAAGCCTTGAGAACCCTAATGTTACTTTGAAGTAGGCAGTGCTCTCAATAGCAGAGTAAACTCCAATGACCTTGGGAGGTCTTTTCCAGTGACTCATGTTCTAAGCTGACTGAGTTGACACAGAGGACATCATTCAACAATCTTGCTCAGTTGTGGATTTTCTCCCTTACCCCTTGTAAAGTTGACGTGATATTTTATACCCACCTTGTGAGTACTCAGAGTGCCTCCTTCAATCTGTTGGTTGGTTCAACTCCTTGTTCCACCTAAATAGCTTTGAATTCTGATTCCTGTGTGAGAGAAAAGAAGGACAATGGAGTGAAAACACTAATGTCACCTTCAGAGTACGGGATCTACTCTGTAACCCTGCTCTATACGGTTTATCTTCTATTGGGTTCTTCGTTATACCGTGTTCAACTTGGATTGGTGCCAGTTTCACTGAGAAGGCTTTGAGATGATTATTGAAATCTCTTAAAATGAATGAAGTGAAAGAAGAGAGACAAAGACAAAGGAGAGGAATGGTGATAGATCGTTTCGCATTAGTGTGCTGTTGAGGCTTGTCCCTGAGTCATTGAGGTCCAAAGACACTCGTGTTTGTACTGGAGGGCTTATGGAGCACGTCTCTGGTGCGGACTGTCTTCAGTTCTGTGTTTCACAGCAGTCTTAGGGGTCAAATTTTCATCACCAGCTTTTTTTCTCCTTGTTTTTCATAAAGAGGCAATGATTTGATTGGGGGGGGGCAAGTCATTTACCTCAGCCGTAAGAAATGCATCTTGCTTTAATTTTCCAACATGAAACACTAGAAGATGAATGTAAAGATGAAGATAAATATAAAATACGAGTAGATATAAATACATGGTGACTTCCTCTTTATAAATACACTTGTGACGTGTTTTGGCCTTGTTCAGGGTATCTGGACTCCTCACTTTCCATACTGTGATTTGAAATATGTATCAGATGAGTGCTAGGGGATGGCTCTCCATCCACGTACTGAAGTCAGTGGCGTGAAGACATCTAGTTGGATGTCCTTGCTCACTGAAAAGGGTTGGACTAGGTGAACTTTAGGAGTCCCTTCCAATCCAAACCAGTCTATGACTTGGTCTAGGTGATCCTGCTGTGGCAAGAGGATTGGATTAGATGATCTTTCGAGGTCCCTTCCAATCCCTAATGATTCTATGATTCCCTGTTCAGATCACCTTTTTATTGCTTCAGTTGTTTTTGCCCTCCTATCAAATATTTGATTGTCTGGTCTCATAATTCTTTGCTAAAATCTCTGTTGGCTTGGTTAATGCTCGTGTAATCGTAAACTCCATGTGGGGAAGGATCTGATGTGCAAGTACTGTGAATAGGCTCTGACATTGCTTTGAGCATGAACTTGAGATTTTTATCTGGGGAAAATAGAGGTCTCTTTCTGGTTTCTTTATGCATTTGGCTGTATCTCTGTTCATCTGCTCCAAAGGATAAAAAGTTTGCTGCCAGACTGGTTGGTTTTCTTCTGCTTTAGGCTCATTCTATTTTATTAATGGCTGTTCCATATTCCACTTTTATTTAAAGCTCTTTGAATAGCTGATCTTTCAGTATCAGCCCTTCTCAGAGCTACTCCTTCCCTTTGCTCTGTCTTTCCCAGTATAGACCATCTGCAAGCTGCTTCCAGGTAGCTGGATTTTCTATTCTGCTTTTCCTGTGCTACGAAATTCTAGTAGATGCTTGTTCTTCCTAACCCCAAGAGCTGATCCTGAACACTACAAGGCCCTTTGTTATGAATCCCCCAGTTAAACGGAAGGAAACGAGGAAACTGCAAATGTGAGAGAGTCTTGGAAGTTGTGATAGCCTAAGTGATCAGAGGTGAGTGGCACGCAGGCAGGAGAGCCAGCTCTTAAGCTCAGCAAGGAGTGCTTGAAGAATAATCCCAGCGAGATGAAGTGCATTATTGGCTGTATCCACTACAGTTCTAAACACCAGTTGTTACTCTGCTTTTCAGCATATTCTGCATAATGAACTGACTGCTGATAGTTGTTTGTAGTGTAAATACTATTGCTCAGCAGAAAAGTTCCAAGATGGGTATGTATCTCTCTGTCTGAGTGCACACGTTAATGTGTGTGCCTGTACACCCCTGTTTACATGTATTCTGCTGGTTTAGGACTGCTCATGGCAATAGACCCAAACAATATCCAAGTCCAAATGTACCTGATTGCCTTCTCTTTCTGTTGTACTGTTTATCAGCACTCAAAATACTGTTGTAAGTGTCTCTCAGTACCTCCCTGCACGGATGAGTGAACACAGAGCAGGAGATTCTCCACAAGATTTGCTGTAGTATTAGTGTGGAACAAAGAGGATGACTGTGAATGGGAGAATCTTGCAGACGTGATAAAATCTTGTGTTTATCCCATAAGTCTGTCACACTGATGTTTCGGATGATGAGATTGTGCAGCGGTGAGATAACGACGGGAAGAACACGCGACAGAGAAGACAGAGGAAAAATAGACAGGAAAGCAGTTGATAAGGCATTCATCTTTTCCTAGCGTGATTATAGTCGTGTTGAAAAAACAATCCTCTCTTGAAACCCTAAAAATGATTAGAAATCCCACAGTTTAACCTTAAGTGATCCCTTGCTCTTGAGCAGCACTGTCAATATAGTGCACGGCTCTTTATGTCTCTGTGTTGCAGGGTTCCGCTTCGCTGACATCAGTAACATGATGAAAGATACCTGGATGAAATAGTGTCACAAACAGCTGTGTATCTTGCCATTAAAACTCTGAAGCAGCCTCTGCAAACCTTTCTCACTGAAAATTGATCTATTGACATAACTTTTAAATATTATTAATATTCTGCATGGAATCATTGGGGATGGGAAGGGACCTCAGAAGATCATCCAGTCCAGTCCCCCTGCCACAGCAGCATCACCTAGACCAAGTCTCACAGGAATTGCTATCTTGTTCTAGTAGGACTCTTCCCAGTGTTTCAGAATCATCCACCATCAATACTTTCCCAGTGATTTGTGTTGATTTGGATTCCAATCAATAGCTTGGTCCTAACACCTGAAGCAGCCCAATCTCAAGGGATACTTTCAAATACTTTGTGTGTATCAGTGCATATCGACATGTATTTGTATATTATGCGAAATAAGAAGACGACAGCCAACTTCCAAATAGCAGCGTGTGACTAAAATAGTAATTGTATGTTTAGAGACCATCTGTTTGTTATGATGGAGTTTTATTTCCTTCATTTCTATACTCGAATGTTTTACTGGGTATAACAGCACATTTACATTGTTTGACTTCCTCCTGCTGCCTGGGGGGAATTGGAAGTGTTTGATGGGAAAGGAAAGTAATAACTCCATCGCTATTACTGTTTGCTACCTCCACTAGTAAAATATTAGGAGGCTTAAATTTGTTTGAGTGACTGTTGCCACTGCACTATTGTCCATCTGCAAGTACAAAAGCACTCGTGCAGAAGCACAGAGTCCTGCTACGTGAATGCACTCGGCTGGGGGCTGTGGAGGTGATAGTTATATAAACGTCTAGTAACACAGTTCTATTTTCGAACTCTTCCTGCAATACCTCTTGCTTTGCATCTGCTAAAAATGAGTGCTGAAAATAGAATTGCTTTTTTCTTGCTACCTTTGAGTACTGTGAGCTTTGTTGCATGTGGATCTAATTCTGGCAGATCTTAACGTCATGAAACGATAATTGTTCTCTTTTTTCTTTGCAGAGTCACAGTGTACACTCTGCGGGGAGCCTGAAGGTGAGTGTGCTTCCCTACTAATGTTTGTCAGTGCCGCTAGAGGTGAACACAACTAGAGGTGATCTATACGTGCAGTAGATGGGCAAAGGTACCCAAACTATGAGAACCACTCAAAGACACCATTCCCTATGCTACAGACCAAACCTGAATTGAATTAAGAGGAGTAAGGCACAGTCTGTGCTTGAGGCAGGAAATGTCTTCAATGAGCAATATTCTGTTAGAGCAAAAACTGAAGCATTCATGACTGAAAGCTTTTCTTTGTTTGTAAAACTAATTTGGGGCAAGAGGAACATTTAAGGATATTACTTGGAGGATGGAAAGCCAAGAGATTGGACATAAAAGGGAAATGAGAAAACGTTTTAGTATTTGATATTCCATTTCCAGTCAATTGTGAGAGGCTAACAGTTCTTAGCAGGTGAAGTGAATAAATATTGCTTCTGAAGTACAGACAATTAAGCAATAACTATTACGCCGTGCAAATACATGCCCGTGTGAAGGTGGTTGGTGGTTTGTTTTGGCTGGGGTTTTCTGCCAAGCGACTAATTAAAAGCCAAGGTGAGATCCCCAATTTACCTAAATGGACGTGGGAAGAAATGAGATAATGATTGTTAAAGTGGGTCGTTATTGAGGGGAACCTCAGTGATTTATTTAGTTATCAACATTGGCCCTATTCCAAGGGAGGATGTCAAAAAGCTGAGCTTAGTGTTCAAATCAACCATCTCAAGTCTTTCTAAGAAATACAGTCTAATGAGGCAAATAGGAATGCTGGAGTGAAATACAGGGATAAAAACCACAGGCCTGTAGGTTCTAGGCAGTTCCCCAAGACACTCAGCTTTAGATCCCAAGTAGTTTCTGCAAATCAAATTAAACTTAGTCTAGGAGGCAGTTTTAAGAGAGAAAGCCTTCAGCCTTTGAGACTTTGAAAAAAACCACAGTAAATTCAACATTAATTATCAGATTTTCCTTTGACACATAATTTTTTGAGAGATTTGGGTTGACTTTCCTTTAATAAACAGTCAGCTCTTGCTTTGGTCATTGTTTCTCCTGAATCTGAGTTTCTGATAGCCAACCGATTCTATAACTTCTTCCCAGTGGGGGTGAAGGGGCACTGGAGGGGCTTTCTGGGGGGGTTGTGGAGTCTCCGTTTCTGGAGACGTTGCAGCCCCACCTGGCTGTGTTCCTGTGTGACTTGGTCTGGGTGATGCTGCTGTGGCAGGGGGACTGGACTGGATGATCTTTTGAGGTCCCTGATGATTCTATGTCTGTAAATTAAAAATAAGATGGGTGTTTGCCTTAAAAGAAGGAATCTATCCGTGATAAAGTTGTCCACCCTTTACAGTTAGGATTGGATTCCTTGTATTTTCTTGGACGCTCTGCCTCCTTTTATAACAATGCCTCTCCTTTTCCTCCCTGCTCTCCTCAGCTTTGCAAACGTTAGTAATGTACTCGGACTTGGTAAAAAGCAATGAAAACAAAACGTTTTCATTCATAATACTTAAAATTCGTATGACTAAAAGCCACAATCAAGAGCTAATTACATATAGTGCTGTAGGAACAATCCGCAGGAACACAGCATTCACATTTTAGCTGAGTAGAAATGAACTGCACGGAGTGAATGTCACCTCAATCGCCCCCGAGCACTGTATTAACAGAATGCTATTTATTAATGCTCTGCTGTAATTTAAAGAAAAAGAAAAAGGACTCGAATGTTGGCTTCCATTAGTTACAGTACCTGGAGTCCTAGGGATTTTCACTTGTTGAGGGTCCTGGAGCACTGGACCAGGCTGCCCAGGGGGGCTGTGGAGTCTCCTCTGGAGATGCTCCAGACCCGCCTGGCTGTGTTCCTGTGCCACTTGGTCTGGGTGATCCTGCTGTGGCAGGGGGATTGGACTGGGTGATCTCTCGAGATCCCTTCCAATCCATAATGTTCTGTGATGTTTATGATCCCTTCCATTCCAAGGATATGCATAGCATTAGTAAAATGAGCACGATTGTTGATAACAAGGAGTAAAATTACCCATTTTATCTGGACGCATTGAAATCGGGAGCAGGTTATTCAAAGGACCAGGAGCTGCGTAAGCTGCCTGTTGAGATACGACCTCAATTTTGTCCATTTCTTTTCTTTTAAATGACAAGATACTCTGTAAAAACAAACTTTGGATGTATTTTAAGATAACAAATGATTTTCCTTTAAAAACTATTTCCTAGGCTTTCATCTGTGAGCTGTTTCTCATACGCACAGGAAGCAGCTGTAGTCAATATCGCATTGTTTTCCTTGGCTTTGTTGGGTTTTTTTACTCTCCTGATTCATTCTCCTGTGTTGTGCAAAGCAAGAAACCCAAACAAGCAGATTGAATTGGGACAAATAGTATATAAATCCCAAAGGCAGGGGATATTATTTTCATATTATTGTGATTTGAAAAAAAAACAACCCCAAACAAAACACAAGGACCATCTCATCCCTGCTCCAACGTGAATGAATAGAGGAAAAGCTGGTTTAATTTCAGCAGGGAAGAGTTGGCCTCAAAGGTTATAGTGTGCATACATTTAAGGTTGCATAGAGCTCTGGTAACGTGGATTCTCTCTCAGCAGAGGAGATACTGAGTTCCATATTATTTAGTGCTATAGAGGTCCGGGCTTCTCCGTTTGCTGGAGAAGGGAGTAGTAAGAGTGTAAGGCCAGTGCAACCTAGAAGACCCAACGTTTTACATTAACCTCTGAGCAGCAGGATGCATGCAGCCACGTTCTCTTTTCCCCTGTCTGTATTCTGCTGATTGCCATGTTTTCATACTGCAGGAAGCGCCTTGTTTTGAGCAGTCGTTTCTATACGTCAGATTTGTTTGCTGTACGGTATTATCTGAAGCAATATGTGTCTCTTCAAGAAGTTATTTTAGAATTTTATATTTTCCCTTCTAATTGTCATGCTCTGCAACGCTTTGCTTTGTGTATTCATTGCAGCAGGGCTTGTGTATTCAGTCGACTGTAATGCTCCTTTGTACATAGACAGCAGAGCTCTTTAAATTGAACAGTAATGTCTCCTGAATAGAGCCTGCAGTTAAGCCTTCTGGCTTAGTTTATAATTTAGAAAGATACTTCTGTGCTTGTGTAGGTTAAGAAACACGATGGATTTCCACCCAAACATGCAGATACATTTTTATTCTTAAAAACCCAAGTGCAGAACAGCCAAGGGATCAGGGCCAGCCAGGATGGCTTCACGAAAGGCAGGTCTTGCCTGACCAACCTGATCTGTTTCTCTGACCAGGTAACCAATCTGCTCCCCAGAGTCACTGGCAATAGGACAGGTGGAAATGTTGTGCCAGGGGAGGTTCAGATTGGACATCAGGAGAAATTTCTTCACTGGAAGAGCGGTCCTGCATGGGAACTGGCTGCCCAGGGAGGAGGTGGTGGAGTTGGCATCCCTGCAGGTGTTCAAAAGATGTGTTGGATGTGGCACTAGGAAATACGCTTTAGTGGGCATTGGGTTGACAGTTGGACTTCATGATCTTGGAGGCCTCTTTCAACCTCAAAGACTCTATGATTTCAACATTTATTCTTTATTTAATTTACTAAGGATTTAGCCGAGTAAACTTGAACTGACAGATCTTATGGATCAGCTTTAAGTTCTTCACTGTAAAGTTTGGGGTGGACTTCAAAGTTTGCAAACTTGAGCTGGCTCTCTTCAGCTTGGAGAAGAGGAGGCTGAGGGGGGACCTCACTGATGTCTCTTAAATATGTGAGGGGTGGGTGTCAGGAGGATGGAGCCAGGCTCTGCTCAAAGGCATCTGGTGCTAGGACAAGGGGCACTGGGTGCCAGCTGGAACAGAGGAGGTTCCCTCTCAATCTCAGCAGGACCTTCTTCCCAGGGAGGGTCCTGGAGCACTGGACCAGGCTGCCCAGGGGGGCTGTGGAGTCTCCTTCTCTGCAGACGTTCCAAACCCGCCTGGATCTGTTCCTGTTGACTTAGTGTAGGTGATCCTGCTGTGGCAGGATCTGGATGGATTGGACTGGATGATGTTTCCAGATCCCTTCTGATCCCTAATGATGCTATGATTCTAGATCTGTACCTTAGTTCCAGGCTCACAGCCTGTGCAGGTCCAGTCAGTCTTGTTCCACCGAGAAATTGTCAATATCCTTGCTGTCTCCTAAGAGAAGGTGGAACTAATTCTAGGTGTAAAGTTAAACACTGGTGAGGTGCAAAATGCTGTGTGGATTATAACATATTCTGTAGACAAGATAAGCTACCTGTTTCTTGGTCAGTTCTTAATTCTCCTGGGTATGTGGAGTCTTGAAAAAATCAGTAGATTGAAGGTTTGAGAAGCTCAGCTGTAATAGACAGCAAAAGAGAAATCTCCTATCATCACACACCTTGACCTTCACGACTGAATATTTCCAACCCGTCTTTTGAAAACCATTCACCAATAAATTGCACGGTTATTATTGCATGCACGTCTGCATTTTGTTCCGAGAGCAGATCGTGAATGATTTTTACTTTGATTCTGGATCATCAATCTGAAAAGGTTAAGAAGCTGCACTGGGAAAAGGATGGTTTGTGTGAAGCCAAAGTCTGCTTTAATTTAAGAGACCTTTCTACGCTGATCTATCGTGGTGTGTACGTGTGCATGCGCTCTGCTAGAGTGTGCAGTTAGATGACTGCTGGTAACGTTCACCCCGATGATGTCCGGTGCTCTTGCAGTGTGCAGAACTACACCTGATAATAGGGGGTATTTTACATAGAAAATGAGCAAGGGCTTTCACAGCAAACAACTTCAAGCAGAATCACTTCGGCTTCTCTACCTGCTGATATTTTTTCCCATCAGAGTTTTAGTCAGCGGGATCTTCACACACCTTATAAAATATTAAAGCCAGCATTTGTCTGTAATAGCACGTGAGTGTGTGCTGGGAAACTCTTCTTTGTGCCTGCTGACTGCCTGCCCGTGGAAATGAGTAGTACAACTGCAGCAACTGTGTTCGTAGCAATTAGCTTGTGCAGCTCAATGTTAAGCAAGATCTCGAGCGCTTGGCTCTGAAAAATAGCTTGACACGATATCCTTCCACCTGAAAGCTTGATTTCGAGGTGCATCAAGAGGCATCACGCTCTCTGCAGTGGTGTTGCTAGCCTAGTGTTGGTTTTACAGGGTTTAACCCCATAGAACAGAGCGGTGTGGGTGGTTTTGCAGGGCTGTTTTTTAATCGGCGGTGCAAATCAAGCACCGCTGTGTGCCTCAGCCTGCTGAGTAGACTGTTAATGCTGCACAAAGGTCATGGCTCAGTCTCTATTTGTTTTACTTAATGTGACTCTTGAAAAGATAATGGGACTGATGTGTTCTGGCAGATACAGGGCTTCAGACGTGGCACAGGGATTTATTTGGAGGAAAAGGAGTTTTGGCTTTTTAGAATGGACCTTCTTTTTAATTAGATGCTTGGAGTGTTGCACTCGGTTTCACTCCCATCCATTAGCAGCTGCCTTATGAGATGGACTCATCATTAGCAAGTGAAATCATTTCTCCTTCGGCGTCTGTGGAGACAGCATCCTCTCAGGGAATTATTTCATGTTGAATTTTCGTGACACTCCATTTTTTTACTGGTTGGATGTAATGTGACAGTGGTTTTTGAGAGGTGAATGTCTGTGCTTGCGAATCAGAATCTCTTATGTAATAAACTTCAAGTGCTTCTCCACTAACACGAAATAGTGACGGTGTTGAGAAAATTCCATCTCGACAGTCTTGTACTTTTAACTCTTCTGGCTAGCCAGCTGCGGAGAGTTTAAGCCCAGCTTGGGAGAGGGTTTATTGGAGTGATTTATTCAATGTTGTAAAACTGTTCTTAGAAAATCACTTGTTCTGACTGTCTCTGCCGTGAGAAATGCTTTGGAGGCATCAACCATGAGCCTGAATATGAGCTTGTATCAGAAACAGTGTGGTCAGCAGGAGTAGGGGAGTGATTGTTCCCCTGCAATGGCATTGCTGAGGTCAGACCTGGAGTGCTGCGTTCAGTTTTGGGCTGCTCACTATAAGAAGGACATCGAGGAGCTGGAGTGAATCCAAAGAATGAGCAGCAAGGCTGGTGAAGGGTCTAGTGCACAAGTCCTGAGGAAGCTGGGGCTACTTATTCTGGAGAAAAGGAGGCTGAGGGGACATCTTATCATTCTCTATAACTAAGTGCAGGGAGATTGTGATGAGTTCAGTGTTGCTCTCCTCTCCTGAGTAACAAGTGATAGGATGAGAGGAAGCAGCTGAAAATCATGCTAGGGAAGATTTAGTCTGCATATTAGGAATAGTTTCTTCACCAAAAGGGCTATCAAATGTTGCAGCAGGCTACCTAGGGAAGCGATAGAGTCCCCATCGCTGAAGATAGTTTAAAGACATCTGTATGTGGTGCCAAAGTGCTGAGAGACGGGAGTTAAGGGTGACCTGGCAGTACTGAGTCAGGGGCTGGACATGAGGATCCTAAAGTCTCTTCCAACCAATCTGTGGTTCTGTAATATCCTACTTTGATGCCACAGATCCTCTGCCTGTGAGAGCTGGGTCTGAGTGCACTTTGTTTTAAATACAGTTTGTTTGTGCTCTGTGTTACCGAGTGTCTTCAAACCTGAGAAACTCAGGAGAGGTTTTCTCTTTAGACCCCAGACTAACAATGGAGGGGTTGCCAAGCTTCACCAACCATGTGCTTAGTGTTACTGGCCACCCAGACTTTACACAGTTTCTTCTATGAGACAGATGAGGTTGAAAACTTTGCTCCTGTGTCTGTGCTGAGTTACTAGCATTATCCTCCGCCGAGATCAGCCTCTCAGTCTGAACTTCCAATCTCGACTTCTGCAAGATCTTGCTGACACTGTAATAAATTCTAACTAGACATTGACAAATCAGTCATTCCAGCTCACGGGGGAGAGAAGTAGGCAATTTGTTAGTGTCTCAAAAAATGATGGAGGTAACAGGCAGTCGAGTGGAAGGGGGTTCCAAAGTGGAACACTGACAGAAGCAGAACAAGAATCCAGCCCTACCTGACTATGTAGTTCACTTATATTGCTGCTGATTGATCTCAGAGTCTTGTGGTCACAGTATACCTCCCACCTGGGTCTAAATAACCAGGATTCTCTAGCAAATCCAAGTTATCCTCACAATGAAAGACGAGATTGCCAATTAACGTGTGGTGAGGTATTTTTGCAGTGGAATCTTCAGTGTTTGAAACTCATAGAATGCTTTGGAAGGACCTTCCAAGTTTGTCTAATCCAACCCTTCTGCCATGGACAGGGACGTCCACATCTAGATGAGGTTGTCTCAGACAACTTTACGAAGCACAAGTGACACTATGTGTGGAGGTAACACTTCAATATGATTGGAAGAAATGAGTGATAACTGTCTTCACACGAACATGTGGGAAGACAGCAGGGCAATTCCAAGAAGAACCAGGATCTTTCCCTCTTACCAGCTCAGGAAAAGGTGACTGCATTGTAAATATTCACAGCTTTGCTGTTGCACTCAACTCACCAGTTCCTTAAAGAACATCTTCCGCTGTAGTAAACACCTTTCCTGTCTCACCCTGAATTCAGAGCCCTCCATCCCCATACCATTCTTTGTTTCCTTGCAGCATAATAGATCACGGTCTGTCTACCGCTGATAGATGCACAGCAGAGGATTCTGTTTCTTGTTTGAACAGGCAATACACTGATTAATAAATGCTGCATAATTTATGGAAGAAGTGATTGCTCATAGCGTGATAAGCTTCCTAGCAGCACTGAGCTTTTGGCAAGCTTCTTTATGGCACTAATTTTTAGTGGAATAACACCGATACAGCATCTCTCCTCGGGAGAAGTGACTGTAATTAATACTAATTATGCACAGGCGATGGGAAATTTTATTTGGATGTTCTTTTTCAGAGAAAAGGTCAGACTTGTAAAAAAGACAACTTGTCGTGGAAATAAAATGGTCCAGTTGAGAATAGGCTTACTAAACATTCCATAAAACTGATTGACAAGCATGCCTTCAGAAAACCTGAGACACTCTTTAGTCCCTGTTCCACTCAGAAGAGAGACGCTGAGGCTGAAGGTCCATTTTCCAGCTGGATGCCCTGTTTTGGATTAGAGGCTAACGTAGAACAAGTTCCCAGTGGCCTATGTAATTCTCCTTCACAGGATGTGTTCCTGTGCAGCTTGGTCTGGGTGATGCTGCTGTGGCAGGGGGATCGGACTGGATGATCTTTTGAGGTGCCTTCTGATCCTTAATGATTCTATACCCAAACATGTTTGAGAGACAATTGCAGCTACATCACATTGTGGAAAGAGTGGATTACTAGGTGTAAAGTTATCTTATTCAGTAAAACTGCCTTTGAGAATAGCGTTTGGATCAATAAAAGGAGAAGGTTACGATGCCACAGGAGGTTTTGAGGTTTAGTTTATAATGTTGACATCAACCTGACTGTTTTGGATTCTTTGTGTTGATACACAGCTTCTTTCTGAGTGTGGTGCTGTGCACACTGAGGTGGTTGAATGCCCAGCCCTGACGTGACTGCTGGCCGTGAACTGCCCACGCTACCTTGTTCTGTCCTGCCTTCTTCAGCTCCCAGAGGTTTATTTCCAATAGAGTCTAAAATGAGTGGCTTCCTACTAAGGCTAATCCAAACCTGGCTGCATAGGGTGACTCTCTTCTGTATTCAGTGTTTGACAAACAGAACAACAAAACAGTACTGTGTTCTTCACCAGCGCTTGTTTACCCTCGAGTCAATTTGCATCTCCTGCTGTTTTACCAGACCGAGTAGCAAAACACCCTTTATCTTCAAAATGCATCTGGGTGTCTGCATCAAGGAGCAAAGAGGAGGTCGAGGGCTGCTGTCTGAGTGCAGATCAAAGCTTCAGCAAATGGGTTTTTCTTCCAGTTTTGGTTGTTGGAGGCAGAGAGGGGCTGTTGAGAAAAAACGATGTTAATAGAAAAGAATGGAAATTGTAAATAAGTCATAGGAATGCAACCCATCCTGAAACAGAGCATCTTGGTTTATTAACCTTGATATCCAAATCCATCCTGTCCTTTCTCTCTCTTCTCGATGCACTGAAGAAGACTGACTAAACTGATCTGCGTATTGTCTCCCTCTCTTCCCTCTGTGCCTTTCCTTCTGTCATCTTTCTATCAAGCAGACTTCGTAAAAGTCAAAAGCAAATGATTGAGTGTCAGTGCTTAGGATTGTTTTGATTGCCATTCATTTTCCCAGAGCTGTGTATTTAAGAGGGAATACAGCAGGATGGGTGGACAGAGAGGAAACTTGCAGCGACAGCATTAATAAATCACGATGAATATGTAGTTCCTCCTTCTTCTAGAGAAACACTTTGGGGGAAAAAAGAGTCTTTGAAATTGTTCTCTGCTTTCACTGCCTCTCCTTGCTAAACACCCACGAACTGTGCTCAAAACACCACCACAAGTGTCACATATGATGCTTGACAGAATTGCCCCGGAGGTTTAAGTGCTTGGGTGTATGGTGATGAATGAGATCTGCAGCAGACTGGCAATTGTTTGATCAGCTGTGGCATCCTTATTAAAGCTCTGGTGAGACTGGAGCCTTTCAGTACTTACAGAACACAAGCGTGTCAGAGCTTTGGCTGTTCCCAAAGCATGATATAATGCTGTGAAGATGCTAAAAGCTCACTTGAAGCACCTCAACTGCTCTGTGTCTAGAATGCATATAACTCTCAAGATACACAACTGCCTATTGACACCTTCACTAGGAGAAGGGGAAATAAATTCTTCTTTGGGAAGATCCAGAACTGGAGAGGTTATAAAAAACCCCAAAACCTAACAGTCAAATAGGATAGAGGAGGTAAGCACCATGGGAGCTGCAAACGTTGATGCAGGGTTATATAGGAGCTAGGTTTGTAAGCTAGTCAAATGATTATTTACAGAAGACACTTGTGCATACTCTGGACATACTGGGCCATGAGGACAGTAGTCCTCTGCATCATCTCAGGAGATGTTCTGATGTATGTGGTTGTTAGGCCTTGGACCAGGAACAGCATATTCCATTTTCCTTATGAAATTAACTATGAAATTAGCTGATCAGTGACAACCAGCAGCCTAATTAAGGTTAATACAGAATCTGCTGGGCAGTTGAGCAAGCACATGCTTTGCCTTAAGTGGTCAAGTTAAGTATTTCCTTCTAGCTCAGTAATAATCAGCATCAGCCTGTGCTGATGTTTTTGTTGAATAGGATATACTTGTTTGACAGCTGTGGGAAAAGAAAGGCGAGTTGTTTTGTAGATCAATAGGACTGCCTCATGTCCCATTGAGTGCCTATTGAAAAGTAAGGTGTTTGCTAGGCTTGTTAAGTCATCTCTAATTGCCAAAACTGAGTCCTACAGCGAAGCCAAGTGATCTAGCATGGAAAAAGTGGGAGTTCAGGGCTGTTTCATTAGAAAAGTCAATAGTACACATACACATCTCTGCTGTGTTTGCATAATCAAGTTACCAGAACCAGAGAGCTAAAAGAAAGTGACTTAAAACGATGAAAATGTGAGATAAGCTGCCACCCGCAGGTGCCAGCATCTGTTTGCAACCCATATTTTTTAAAAGCTTCCTTAGCTAAAGAACATCGTTGCTGTTACTGGTGGTCAGGATGCTTCTGTCTCTGCTGTCACAGAGATGTGTTTTATATACTTGGATATCCCATAGTACTTCCAGCAGTTAACACAGAGGATGAAGTGTAATTTGCTGTTTAACACTAACGAGTAATAAATTACATTAAACAAATTAAGCTCAAAATATACTCTTTTGGGATAAAAAAGCTTTGGTTTTGGTTTTGTAAGAGCAAAGATACCTGAAAAGAGACTGTTAGACTTCCTTGGTGAGACATATGAACAGGTAGAGGAGGTTTGGAGGTCACTGGGCAGTAATTTACCAATATCTGAACTCCATGTCTTGAAACCTGATGTATTGCATATTCTTGAGTATAGAATATTCTCAAAACCTTCTAGAAATTGATAATGTCTGCTTTCCCTACATATTCCACATGCTTGTGTGCCTACAGCTGCATCCGTAATTCACTGTGTGTCAGTGTACTGTATGTGTAAATGAAATGGTCTGAAATGGAGTAGTTTTAGTATTAACTTATATATTCTGTANCAAAACCTTCTAGAAATTGATAATAAGTCTGCTTTCCCTACATATTCCATATAATATATTAATTTATATATTCTGTGGATTTAAAACACACCAGGATTAACTTATATATTCTTACTGTAGATTTAAAACACACCATAGACAGGTAAGTGTTGGAAGGGACCTTTGGAGACCATCTAATCCAACATACCTGCACATCTCCCCATCAGTCTGCAGGATAAACAGCCCCAGCTTTCTCAGCCTCTCCTCTTAAGGAAGATGCTTCAGCCCCTATGTCATCTTAGTGGGTCTGCACTAGACTTTCTCCAGTAGCACCCTGTCCCTCTTGAGCTGGGGAGCCCAGAACTGGATGCAGTAGTCACGATGTGCTCTGTGGCCAGAGCAGAGTGGGAGGAGAACCTCCCTTGACCTACTGTCCACAATCTTAATGCACCCCAGGAGACCACTGGTGTTCTAGGAAGATATTGGATCTCGCTGTCCCCCCACTTGCCAAACAAGTGCTATTTGTTATTAGCTTCCATTTTTAGCCAGGTTTTTGTTTATTTGTTAGTCAATCCAAGGAAAACACCAGGGGAAAACATTCTTGTTTCCTGATAAGCATATGTGTTGTAACCCGTCCACAGTGCTGTTCTCCTCGTCCCTTCAGTCATATAAAGCCATTCCTAAAGAATGGAGCTGCCTCTTTTCCCCATAAACTTCCAAGTCCTAACCTAAAAGGCTGCTCAGAGAGATTGTGGAATCTCCTGCTCTCGACTTATTCAAATCCTCCTGGATGCTACCCTGCACAGCTTGCTCTAGGTGACCCTCTTCTGCCAGGTGTTTGGACCAGATAAACTCCAGAGGTCCCTTCCAACTCTTAACTGTTCTGTGAATTCCTGAGAAGCAAGGTTGAGAAATGGTTCTTTATTTACAGAAACATTCATAAACTTCATCATAAACTTGTTTCCAAAAGCCAGAGCTTGTGTTGATTATTCAGCTGCTGCACAATTCGCCAGTGATGGAATGGAGGTAAAAATAAAGCACTAACTTGCTGTAAGATGCACAACGTTGTCAGGGACAGAACATCAACAGGATGATTTGTTCTGTGTGCTTGGGGTGAAGATAATGACTGGAGAATTGTAAACCATAAGCACCGTTCCGAATAATCCCTGGGGGGGTTGTATGTGTCAGCCTTGTTCTGGAAGGTAGTACCATCTCTCCTGTACCCCCTTCTTCATCCCTCTCCATCAGTTTGCAGGTAGAGCTATTGTTATTGTCCTTTCTTCCCCAAGCATATTACCCAGGTCTTCTCCCTCTGTTATTGTCTATTCTCACCCCTTGACAGCTGCAGACTGGTTCGGATTGACCTTCAAACTTCATCTGTCAAGGCTTCCTACCGCTTGGCTCACGTTTGACCTTGCTGTGACTTGTTTGAATTAAAATGCACCCATCCAGAACTCTGGGCACAGTAGTGATTGCCCACCTTGCAGAACTGTAATTTCCATGAATATTTGTGCATTGTTTTTTCCCCGTGTGCCTGGAACAAATATCTTCTTCAACTGCTGCAAGCCACCTAAAATTCATCCTCCGAAGAAATTCGCCTGGTTACCAGACACCCGTTTTTGTTGCCTCTAGCCAGGCAAGTACTTCACTTCAGTCAGTGAAGGAACAGCCTGATGTTGTTAGGAGAGTTTATGGCCACTTCAAGATTGATCTGTGGGCAGCGGGTGGGATGCACTTGTCTTCAAGATTGATCTGTGGGCAGCGGGTGGGATGCACTTGTCCCAGAGAGGGGAAAGGATTTGGGGGCAGGAGTTAGCAGGGCTCATGGCCGGAGCTTTAAACTGGATATGAAGGGTGAAGGGGCGATAATTCGCCTTGCTCGTGAGAACTCTGGGTGTAGTAGCTCAACCCTTAAAGGGCAGTGTGGCATCACAGATAACCAGAAGGTCTGCCACCCCTCACGTTGAAAACTGTGTCCTTGGCTCCCTCCCTGAAATGTTTACACACCAATGCACACAGCGTGGGTGATGAACAGGAGGAGCTGGAGGATGCTCTACAGCAGGAACATTATGATACGGTGGCCATCACAGAGACCTGGTAGGATGACTTGAATCCCTCAACCAGAGGGCTGTAATTGATGGGTGTCAGCTTTTCAGAAGGGATAGGCAAGGGAGAGGAGGTGGTGGGGTGGCCCTCTATGTTAGGGGGATGTTTGAAAGCATAAAAATGCATGAGGGTGAGGATAGGTTTGTGGACTTACAGGTGGGGATCGGGAGTGAGCCCAGCAAGAGTGATTTTGTGGTGGGAATCTCTTACAGACCACCCAACCAGGATAAAAGAGCAGATGCAGTGTTTGATAAGCAGTTGAGGGAGGGTTCAACATCACTGCCTCCTGTACTCAAGAGGGACTTCAGTTTGAATCCCATTTGTTCTGATGCTGCCAGCGAGCAGAATTGCATTAAACAGGTCCTGTTGTTTCAGAGCGCGTACTCAAACGTTGTGATTCTGGAACGTTGGCTTCATTTCCTTTTGACCTGCAAGACAACAACCTTTATATCAAATGTTCTGTAATTATTTTGGTCCTTGCATGCAAGGGCTAATTAAAGCTGTTCTAGAGAAGTGAAAGCATTTATTTCACAGGTAAGAGACTCTTGTTGCTAAGCTCTTCTGCCCGCTTCAGTCCTTGACTTCAGCAGTCTGTTTGCCACTATGCAACCCCGTCTGCCCCCGACTTCACTAGAGCAGTAGATTTTTGACATTCAAGAACGCAGAAGCAAATTCAGAGTACAAAAAATGTTGTGGTACTGAAATTGCACACTTTTACATACCTGTGTGTGTTTGTGTGTGTCCTGTCACCTCAGGCTGTGTTTACCTTCCCAGAGCTTCATCACACGAGTGCTCTATTCCATACCATTGCACTACATCCATTAGAATTTGACTTGCAAATTCAGCTGAAACGTTGATCCAAGGAACAAAAAGTATTTCAGCTTTACAGGAGGGATAGGTAGCTGACATTAGAGATCTTAAAAATGGTTTGGCATGAGTTAAGCTGAATTATTCTTTCGTGCGTCTCGGTTTCTCTGGGGTAGACTCCTGGGCTCACTATGGTCTGCAGGCTGCTAGCAGATTCGAGTCAGCCAGGAGCAGCAAAAGCCAGAAGGGCTGTTCAGAGCTGGCTCTTGAGGGTGGGTGTTCTGCTTCTGCTTCCGCTTCCTCATCCCTGGAAAGGCTCGCTCATCACTTTGTTCTTGAGGGCTGCTTTCCTGTGTCTTGTGATCCCCCTGCCTTTGCTGGACGAGTGTAACTTTATTTACTTAAAGCTGGTATTAGTATTAATACTAGTTTCAGGGTTTCATTAAATAGGTTTCAACCTGTAAGACTCCTCTCCTTTTCCTTATCCCTCTTCCAGGCTGGGGAGTGGATCACTAGGTGATAGAGCAACGGCTATTGCCTCCGTTACAGGATAAATAGAGGTAGAATGTAATTTAGGGTTTACAGAAACATGTGCCATCCCAAATTTAGATCAGTTGGTCTAGATGAGTTTCTCTGTTAACTAATAAACTCACGTTTGAGACTCCGTTAACTAGGTAACTAGCAGCAAACTAGTGGTGACTACCCTCTGACTGCAGCCTGGACATGCGATCCAATTGCTTTACTTTGTCAGCCTGCCTGAGGAGTCTAGAAGGTATATTAGTGACAGTGCATTCGAGTTCACAGTGCTTTATTTTGACCATAAATCTCGATGTAATACCCAGCCGAGTGTGAGGCTGTGATAATTTAACTATACCGAAGGCTTTGTGCTTCATGGATCATTGGATATGCTAATTAGCTGTTACTAGGACTGTCACTTGTATTTATGTTGTTGTAAGCAATGGAATAATTTCATGTACTTAGCAAAATCACTACTTAGGGAGATATTGTGATTATCATGGAATCATTAGGGTTCAGAAAGGACCTGGAAAGATCATCTAATCCAATCCCCCTGCCACAGCAGGACCAGACCAAGCTGCACAGCCAGGTGGGTCTGGAACGTCTCCAGAGAAGGAGACTCCACAGCCCCCCTGGGCAGCCTGGTCCAGTGCTCCAGGACCCTCCCTGGGAAGAAGGTCCTGCTGAGATTGAGAGGGAACCTCCTCTGTTCCAGCTGGCACCCAGTGCCCCTTGTCCTATCCCCAGATGACCTTGAGCAGAGCCTGGCTTCATCCTCCTGACACCCACCCCTCACAGATTTATAGATAGGAATGAGGCTGCCCCTCAGCCTCTTCTTCTCCCAGCTCAAGAGCCTCAGCTCCCTCAGCCTCTCCTCTTCAGGGAGCTGCTCTCTTTCCTTCATCCTCTTCGTTGCTCTGTGCTGGACACCCTCCAGCAGCTCTGTGTCCTTCTGGAACTGAGGGCCTTAGAACTGG
>VZRI01005740.1:415247-466176 GCA_013397515.1 Upupa epops | reverse complement strand
AAAAGAACCTCCCTTGATCTGCTAACCACCCCCCTTCTGATCCCCCCACCCCAGGATGCTGTTGGCATTATAATTTGTATTTTTGAATGAATCAGTTTTTCCCCCATACTGCAATTGAATGAACCCAAACATCGTAGGTAGGTCTGAGTCTCCTGTTTCCTTGAAGTGTATCTGTAACAGATGAAATCTTTGCTGCAGACCATTTTCCATGTCCTTTTCATAATTTGGAACAAACTGTTCAAAGCTTGAGCCTGATGAATAGATTTAGTTTGTGTAATCAGGAACTGCTGGTAGAGCGTTCATCAGGACAAGGTGATACGACAGGACAAGTGGTAATGGCCCTAAACTAAAGCAGATGGTAGATGCTCCATCCTTGGAGGCATTCAGGACCAGGTTGGATGGGGTTCTGGGCAACCTGGTCTAGGTGGAGATGTGCCTCATGGCTGCAGAGTTGCTGCACTAGATGATACAGCAGTAGAGTGATGATGTTCTGGTTGTTCTGATGTTCTTGTTTGTCTGCTTCAGAATGCCATAGCAGCAATTAGACACCTCTGTTATTTTTATCACTCCAGCACAATAGCTCTTAACGTGGCCCTGTCTCCAGTGCTGGAGGTGTTCTGCAGCACACAAAGGTGTGCGGATGGCTTACCTGATCAAGCGCGGGGCTGTGACTGTGGTTAACAATGCAAACGTGGAACCAGGGCAAAGCTCTTTTTATGTAAGTGCTCCCCGAAGAGCAGCGCTGTGTTTTCCTGAGGATGTAATTTACAAATGAAATTCCACTTTATATTAGAAGAAATGTGCCTGGTGATTTCCCAGGGAGCAACGATGACCTTTCGGTTGCAGCAGCATTAAAATCACTTTGGCATAAACTGGAGTAATTTGAGTATTTTTCACTTTTTAACTGTTTTGATGATATTTTAGAGTTGCTTTCTTTTATTTTCCTGGTGCATTGATTTCTGTTCACCAGTATGCTGTGGTTTGTTTCGGTTTGGTTATTCTCTGGTAAATGAAACCCTATTTATTCCTGCAGAACTGTTACCTATTTAGCTAAATGCACACGAGTCCTGCTTTTTTTTAGCTTGAGATGGTTGTTCTGAATCTGCTCCTGGATCAGAAAGTGTTTTTCCACTGTTCAGGTGAACATGGATAAAAGATAAAGCCTGATTCCTGAGCTGGATGTTTGCAACAGCTAAATGCAATCAGTATGATGCTGAAGGTCTCGGTTTGTCCAAACACCTGGACATCAAAGCAGAGCTATTATGATTCATAGGTGGCGTGGGATCACGTAGGGCAGGCTGATGCAACTTGGCAATACAGCTTCCTTGTGATAACAGTATTGTCCTGATGTTGGGACTTGAGATCACCTCAAGGATGAAGTCTATCTATCCATCCTCTTCATAGTGGAACATGATGGGTTGTGCAGCGCATTCAGTACTCCAATGGTTCCTCCAGTGTCATCTTTGCCAGCAGATGTTTTCAAACACAGCGTTGCCTTTATATTCTTCCAGTAACTGATTGTCCAGCTGTTTGAAATATATGCTGTGTTTAAGTGTTTGAAGGTCTGCAGCTACCAGGTTGGCATTTCCAGCTATAATCGATTCAGCCCAATGATTTGAATAAATTGAAAAGCTCGAGGCAGCTTCATCAGTAGTTATTACTTTAGAAATCTCTGCTATTAGAAGTGGCATCTATTAACTTGGTCATGCTTCATCTGAGCCGTGGCTATCCAATGACATTCACATAGATGACATCAAGTAGAAAAATCAAATGACTTGGTCCAGTCTATGAGCTCTGGCAGGATAGACTACACCTAAGCAAGCTGGACCAGCAGTGCATCTGTGCTTAAAATAAGTACTTAAAAAATAAACCTTCTCACTCTAACAGTTGAGATCTTTCTGGCTCTACAGCTTTGATGGTATGTTTTGCTTTCCTCCTTACCCTCTGGTTATCACTGGACAAAGCAGGTCACCCTTTTATTTGTAATACATTTGTGCCTGTCAGAAGAGTATTACTGTGTCACTGCCCAACCTTCTCACCTTTAAACAACTGAAATTCTATGTCTGGAACCATTGCTTGCAGGTTATGTTTTCTTTTTCTAATCCCTTTCACACTTCCCTGCAATTTTGTTCATTTTATCCCCATCTTCCCTAAAGTGTTGTTAAAAAAAGGACGTTGCATTACTTGGAGCTCGCTGGTCGCTGAATTGAGCATAATTATGACAGCTTTCTCTGCTCAGCTGCTGCTTACCTTTTTACTCTGTGTGTTATGACTGTGTTTGATTGCTGCTTTCCAGATAGAACGCGCTGCATTCCCCTCTATTGAATTCAAGCTGGCTGCTGAAATTTCAAAACCCAGCCTGAAATAGTTCTCATTTCAGCCTCCCATTTGCTTAGAATCCCTCTGCTTTAGCCTTACAGGCAAATGTTGCTCTTGTCTTTGTCTTTACTAGTGGAACCAACGAAAATAGCTTAGTAGATCTCAGCCCTCTTAGTCCTGTATCTCGTCCCACTTGAAATCCTCTGCAAGTCTGACAGCAAATTATTGATAATTGCTCACTGAGAGCACTTGTTCACCCTCCTGACTGTGGTTACGTCTCCTGCCTGAGCTTATTTATCAGAGTATTACGTGGAGAACCATCAGAAGCTTTGAATTCAAAGTCAGATCATATCTACATCTGCCTCATCATCCAGTTAGATTGTCAAAGAAAGCAGGCTGGATTGACCTGATTTGTTTTTGACAGATGCACATAGGTTGTGTTGGTATCTTCTAGATACAATTCACAGGTATAACATCTAATACTGGACCCTAACGTTAGGAATTTAACTAGGAAGTTCTCTTTTAACTATCAGGGTGGTGAACGGGTTGAGAACAGCCTTTAGCAGAAGGACTTGGGGATGTTGGTCAATTAAAAACTCAACATGAGCAGGTAATGTTCCCTTGCTGCCCAGAAAGCCAACCACATCCCGGGCTGCTTCCATGACCAGTAGGGTGAGGGAGAGGATCCTCCCTGTCCCTTCTGCTCTCATGAGAACCCACCTGCAGTACTGCATCCAGTTCTGGAGCCCTCAACACAGGGAGGAGACTGAGCTGTTTGAAATTGGCCCAGTGGGGTGATGGGATATATTGATTTATTGAAGAAATTCCAATAAATTTAGCTCATCATAACTGCACTGGGTTGAGGTGGAGTCTCTTCCTCTGCAGATGCTCAAGACCCACCTGGCTGTGTTACTCAGTGACTTGGTCTGGGTGATCCTGCTGTGGCAGGGGGATTGGATTAGATGACCTTTTGAAGTCCCTTCTGATCCCTTATGATTCTGATTCAGAGGGAACATGGGGTAGAGCACCTCCTTTCTGTTTGTGCCTGCCTTCCCAAATGGATCCTAGCGCTTCCTCAGGTCAGTGTTGTGATTTGTCTCACACAGAAATGGTGAGAACAATCTTTCTGTAGCCGTGGCTGTTTAGAAAGGCAGGTGAAATGCTCTATCTCAAGAGAAAATGATTTCACAAATTCCTCCGTAGCAGTACTTATACCAACGTGTACCAGAGCTTTGAAATACAAGTAGGAACTTGTTTGAGTCAGGGAAATAATTTGTAAACTAGAGAGCGTGGGCACCAGTTATTTTCCTGTCAGCTGAAACACTTTCTTCTCTATAGGAAAAGTGTTATCAGTCAGCAGCAGACACCAATACAGCTCAATTTTGCTGGGCAGTGTTCTATGGGTACTCAAAGTTTTATATAATCTCTCTCCATTTATCACGATGCTGTTTGCAGTGGTGTCAGAACGCGTTCTGTGTGAATGTATTCTAATTGTTCCATGCATTTTTGGAGAGCTCATCAAGAAGTGTGACTCTCCCTACTCTGATTCCCTCATTTATTACATTCTGACTCCTCTTGTTTTCACGAGTGACAATATTTATACCCGGTATGAAGGACAACACACGTCTTTCTTCATAACAAACTCTTAAGAGGTTTTGATTTTGCTGGGCTTAATTCTTCACATAGTCATTTACATAGATGAGGAACCTCCTTGGCTCTACCCATGTGAGTTTGTTTGTGTGTGACACCAGTTGAAACATAAGTTTCCTCTTACCAAAGGAAAGAGCAACGAAGATGATGAAGGAAACTGGGAGAGGGTTACCTACAGAAAACCTGCTGAAAACAGTGGGACCAAGGAAAGTTCTCATAGCAACCTCACCGTGACTTAGGGTACAAACTGAAACCCAACTAGGTGGCTGTGCATAAAAACTCTCAGACCATGTTGGAAAGGATAAAGGATTTACTTGAGTTGTATCTCTTGCCTCTGACATGCTGACCATCCCTCCCTGATAGCTGTGTCTGAGATACCCTGCAAAACCACAGTGCAGATTGGTTATGTCCATTGACACCAACTGCTCCCTCCAGCAAGGCAGCACCAAAGAGCCATCAGCAACTACTTAGGAATCTTTAGGTTAGAAATACCTCTCCACTGGACTGTGTGGGAGGGATGAGTAATGGGCTCTCACTCTGGTTGACTTGCATAGTCTTTTCCCCTCAGAACATGGTAATTTTCCAGCTTCTCAGCAGTAGACCACTTGCTTTGTAATTCATCAAAACTGGCTCTTTATATAAATACGTTAGCATGTATTTATGGTACCCCAGATGTGAAGTGTTGGTGTACCTGGGTTGAAATATTTACTAGGATTTTCATGTATGTTTTAAAATATTTCAGATGTGTCAAATGGGGACAACATAGATAGGCTTCAGGATCATAGAATCCTTAGGGATGGGAAGGGACCTCGAAAGATCATCCAGTCCAATCCCCCTGCCACAGCAGGATCACCCAGACCAACTCACACAGGAACACAGTCAGGTGGGTCTGGAACGTTTCCAGAGAAGGAGAAGGACCCACCTGGCTGTATTCCTGTGTGACTTGGGCTGGGTGATCCTGCTGTGGCAGGGGGACTGGACTGGAGGATATTTCAAGATCCCTTATGATTCTGTGATATATGCAGTCTGCTGTTGGATCAGATGGCTCTGATTCATATAGGTAGAAAGAATATGTCATGTGACAGATAATTATTAGTTTATTTTTAATAGAGATACAGACCCAAACTAATTCTTGTGAGTCAGATGAGATCTGAAAAATTCCCTTGAGCATTCATGACTCTTTGTGTCCAGGATGCTATGAATAATTTCCAGATTTTGTTGTTTGCTTTTTAAATTAGAACTCTATTTTGGTATAATATCATTACACAGAATAAAGAGCTAATTAGCAGTATTAGATTAAATTTGTGTGCATTCATTAAATACCAGTCTTCAGCATAGATTTCACCAAGTTTTATGCAGCTCTGAAGTTGGATCACATTTCTCCTCCTAGCTCTTTGTTGTTTACTGGGAGTACCTGGTCACCAGTCAGGGTTGTGTACCTGTGCCTTGTCCTTAGAATCCTGAGTGATCCAGGTTTGGAACGGGCTGCCCACAGAGGTGGTTGGGTCACCGTCCCTGGAGGTGTTCAGGGTTAGGCTGGATGGAGTGCTGAGTGGCATGAGCTAGATGGCAGATGTTAGGGTTACTGGGTTGGTTTTGGGTTGGGCTGGATGTTCTTTAAGGTCTTTTCCAGCCTCATCATGACTGTGAGACTGTGAACCGCACAGCTGCTCTGGTGCCCTTAACAGGTTTCTCACAGACAGGATTGCTCTGGTTTGATCAGTGAGTTTTTCTCATCCCCCTGTTGAGGACAGTAGGCTCTTCTGTTGCTGCTCCATGCATCC
Source organism: Upupa epops (assembly GCA_013397515.1). Classification (NCBI taxonomy): domain Eukaryota; kingdom Metazoa; phylum Chordata; class Aves; order Bucerotiformes; family Upupidae; genus Upupa; species Upupa epops. The sequence goes on along the minus strand of VZRI01005740.1, from coordinate 460,423 downwards.
CTGATCTCAAAACACAACATCATTCTTGATTTAGTTTGTTTACTTTTAAAATGCTTTTTTCAGAGTCCTCCCCTATTTTTCTTCCAAAGGATAAGGTCGGCTAAGTGACTAATACTCTTGTGTTTAGTAAACGTGAGTTTTCCCAGTCTGTGTGTGTGGTGGTAGCCGATCCCTTCACAGCGAGTGTCCTGTGTGGCTGCCAGCTGCAGTACTGATTTTCCCCTTTATTTCAACAACGTTGATCTTCCCTGATGATTTAGTTTTACAAGAGACGCATGGCACTGTGCTGCTTTGGCGTAGCCCAGGGTACCTCATGATTCACGTTTAGAGCAGAGAGCCCCAGGATTCTCTGCTGTGCAACCACTACAACTCTTCCGTGCAGTTTTGTGGCATGAACTTCGTTACCACTCTACATACAGTCTCACAGTCCTGATGAGGCTGGAAAAGACCTTCAAGATCATCCAGTCCAACCTAAAACCAACCAAGTGACCCTAAACATCTGACATCTAGCTCATGCCACTCAGCAATACCTCTGCACCCAGATCTCTTAGCACCTATGCCTGAGACCTTGCAGAAGACAGGATATTGAGAGAATTGGAAAAGGGCAGTCACGATGCTTGACTGAAAACAGAACAAAGAGAGCAATCTGGCAGTTGTCAGTTAACATCAACCCTCAGCAAAATTGTAAAGAAAAAAGCCGAATAGAGTAGAGGAGCAGAGCAGCAGCTGTCAGGTACCTTTTGTTTGAGTCAGTGCACTGTCTAGGATGCTTTTATTAACAACGTAGATGATGGGGTAGAGCTGAGTTTATGGTATCTACATATGATCCAAAAGGAGCAGAGACAGCACGCACACTGGCGCATGGGTTCGGAATCCAAATGATAATGACAAAGCGGCTAAGCATGCCAGAATATAAAGCAGAAATCACTTACTGCGGTGACAGAACGTGAGGACACCTGCTTTGGCAGCAGGTTCTCAATAAAAAATGAGCACGAGCCCCCCAGTGCGATGAAAAAAGCAAGCACAGAGCTCAAGTACAGCTGGAAAGGCGAGTGAAGTTTTCCAACGCTCAGAAATAAATGAAGCCTCTCGCAGACCGGCCAGCTAGTAAACTGCACGTCTGGGAATTGTACTTGAAGGACTACATGGTCCAGTGGAAATAGTCCAGAAGAAATTAATGAGAAGGATTACAGTTCTGGAACATCTGACCAAATTGGATGGCAAAGGCAATGAAGAATTGTCATAGGTTTGATGGTAACTGATGGAATCAGTTTAATATAAGAACTAGTTAGACAAATATGTCTTGGAAATGATGTCGATGTCATTTATCTTACCTGGAGCCTAAGGGGAGAAACTTGATGACCTCCCACAGCTCCTTCAAGTCCTGTTTTTCTATTACTTTGTGAGTATAAGCTTTCATCATGACTGAGCTAGATACTGAATAAGGAGAAGCTGTGCTTTGAGGGTGATGGAGCTCTGGTACAGGCTGCTCAGACAGGCTGTGGGGTCTCCATCTCTGGAGATATTCAAAACCCAGCTTCATAACGATCCTGTGTAATCTGTGCTAGATGAACCTGCTGTAGCAGGGGGTTTGGACTTAGATGATGTCCAGAATTCCCTTCCTTTCCCTGTGATTCTGTTATAAATGGTTATCTGTGTTGCTGCCTGATTCCTCAGAGAGCCGAGGTGACACAGTGCAGATTGTCACCTCATCCAAGGGTTATGGTTATAGGGAGACTGAGTGCAGAAAAAGCAAGTAATGAACCAGGTCCAGAGTCTGCCTAGAGGCTCCAGCCTGGAGAAAAAGATGCAGCCAGAAACAGGGCTGGAGACAAGGTGATAGCATGGTTCTGAAGTCCATCCAGGAGCCAGGTGCAAAGGCAGCACTGCAGACAAACCGCAGCCTGTGCCCAAGGGGTCGATGAAGGAGACGAGCTGTGAACAGCAAGGAGATACCCACACATAGAGCACTGTTCAGGCTGGGACTGAGGGCTCTGAAAGCGAGCTGAAATGCTGTTTCCTCTAGGAGCAGAAGGGCTGAGGCCGCAGGGGATGCTGTGCAAGCCATTGAGAGCTGTTAGTACCCTCAGGGGTCCAGCAAAAATGGCCTTAAAGGAAGGCGTGTGATTTCCAGTTGGGTTTGGTGAGGAAGCTCAGCTTGATAGACACCGAGCTGCATTGTAATTACCCTGCAACCTCTTCCTAAGGAGAAAAACTAGAGGGTTGAATTCCAAGCATGCAGTTCTGAATTGTGTTCATTTTAATTTCTAGAGATTAAGTTCCAAAGTTAAGAATATTTACTGAAATTAAATAAGCAGTAATTAATATTGAGAACTGCTGTTTGACCTGGGCAATGTTAGCAAGCCTAGTGCAGTTATCCAGATGGAGCTGTCAGCGTCGCTGATGTTGAGGTACTAGCTAGGATCTGAGAGAGACACTGACTGGTATAGAAATGAAAATTCTCCTGTTGTTCTTCTAAGAGTGACTTATAGCTTACTCTTTTCATCTGTCCTTGTTCATGCTCATACCTCTATCAGGGCACATGCCTCTGTCTGATTGTATTACTTATTTGAGAGAGAGATTCAGCCGTTTTCACCTGTTTTAACAAATAAGTTTGAGAAATAAAGGAAAACCCAGTGTAAGAGCAGCAGAATCAGCACCTCAGAGTAATTTAACCGGCACAATCTCACGTCAACAGGAACAGACTCTATTCTCAAGTGGACTAGTGCTTTTGAGTGATGTAAACCAGGATGCTATAGTACTTCTCTCCTTATTGCTGGAATCATGCCTTCCGTGCACTGCAGTGGTGCTCTTTGATTTATCTTCCCCTAAATGGAGACCAACTATTTAAGCAGAATACAGAAGGCTCCAGCTGGGTGGTTTGTATTCATGTCCAACTACTTGGTGTCACCTTAACAATAAAACTGGGAGAGTGTAACAGGTGCTTCTCGTCTTGTTCTTCCACGCTGGCTTTCAGATGTTATGTTTTGGCATATGTTAGTGACTGTCAAGGGGATGTTATTGATCTGCTGAGACAGCTGCTCCGCTCTCATTAATTTAACTGTTCTTTCATGAAAAATGAGGTTCTTATGGCTTGTCATTCGTAGCACAGTAATACTGACCAGGTCTCTGCAGCTAGAAATTAACGTTATTAAACTGCATCTCTAAATTAGAGAGGGTTTGTGTGCTTCTAAATGGATAGCATTCTTTTTGGTGGAATTATGGAATCCAAAACAAGGGATTCAAGTATAAAGATTGGAGTAGTTAATTTTACTTTGGAAATTTATTATCCTTTATACAGCAGGATAAAGCCAAGCTTTTTGGCATAAAAAAGGCTTTGGGATATTCTAGGGAATAGCCATAATCCAAGAAAACCTAATTTACCTTCTTATTTTCAGTCACATTTCTGAAATAAAAAGTCTGACCGTTTTATTAACTCGAGGAAGCAATGGAGAGAATCTTGCTGGGGATATGACACAAGAGTAGAACCCTGGCAGCCATCAGTTAAACCAGTGTCCACAACAGTGCCTGCAGTTTTCTTCCTTTATGATTTCATTTGCCATTCAATTTGTGCCTTCCATGTCATCTCATTTGCAAAAAAATGCACTTTTCTCTTCAGTTAACTTCATGGAAATAGCAGAGTTTTAAAACTTCTTGAAGACACGACAGTCATGCATACAAGAGACATCCCTCTCGCATGAGCTACCGGCTGCTGTGGCTGGTTTAGCTGAAGTGGTATTTCTAAACTGTCCTGTAATTTCTGTCAATAAATACATTTTTCTTCAAGAAATGAATGAATCTCTGCTTTGAACATCAGTTCTGTATTTCCTCTTATGTTGTATTCATTCTCCTTTGAAGTAGTAAGTAGATTCGGGAGTAAACTGGTTTTCTGGCTGTGCTCTAGGCAACACAGGGCTTAAAAGGAAACAGAACAGTGTCATTTTCCCCACACTCATCTTACCTGCCTTATGAGGTGGTCTGTGACTACCTCTCACTCTCTTCCCTGCTGTGGAGAAACACATTTCTCCTAGTAACTTGCACTCCGATGTTGGAACGGGCTGCCTACGGAGGCGGTGGAGTCATTGTCTCTGGAGGTGTTCAGGGTCAGGCTGGATGAAGTGCTGAGTGGCATGAGCTAGATGGCAGATGTTAGGGTTACTGGGTTGGTTTTAGGTTGGACTGGATGATCTTGAAGGTCTTTTCCAGCCTCATTGCTGTGATACTCTGTGCTGTTTACTTAGCAGCAAGTAGTTATTGTAGGACACCTATCTAGAATCTCAAACCCAAACTACTGTGGTGCCTTCCAGATTCACAGGAACCTGGAATAAAGTGGAAGAGAATGAGCATGTACGTGGAGGAACACGGGCAGTAGAAAGAGTGATGGTAGCAATGGTAGCATCTGTGTGATACCAGGTAAAGGTTGCTGACAGTGAAAGGTCTAACCTTTGCAGGAGAAACAGTGGCCATGTGTGTTTGACTGAGTAGTCACTGTCGTAGTCCCTGTTTGATGCTGTTAAGCCTCCACATCTTTGTGACCATTAGGAAGTTTGTGTTAGGCTTGCACTTGCCGTGATTATTACGAGTTCTTCTATAGACAACCCTGGATCTTGGAACGCCGGTGAGCCAGTTCTTAACTCTGATTTTAATCCTTAAGGAAAAAGAACCTTGTGGAGAAACAGCCCTGAATTCTGTAAGGAATATACGTTTTACCTCACATCATCTGTCTGGAAAAGAGAGTATTTCCATGGACTTTGACAGAGTATATGAAACATTAAAACGTCAGTGTTCATTAATACAGTTTAATATTACACCTCAGGTTCTGGAAAAAGCATAAATCTTTGGAATGGTCTGGAATGTGCTGTATGGATTGAGTTTATTCTGTAGGCATAGTAACGTAGGCAGGTGGAGCCACCTTTCATGAGCAGAAATTCTAGGAGACCATGAGGAGGGTCATCACATTTCAGCTAAACCAATTTGGCAGTGCTGTTTTCTTTGCTGTCAGTGACTTTTCAGCTCAGTTGAGAGTAATGAGGAGCTCACTGTATAGGATCTGTCTGGCTTCCATTGAAATCAGTGGCAAAATTCCCATTAATCTAAACGGCAGCGAGAATGATGCCCGCGTGCTCCTATGAAGCCGTTCCCAAGCTGTGCCTTCTTCATGGTAACCAGCAATGACTTTTTGTTTGTCCGGGCAGCTGATCATTTCCCATTAAAATAATCATAAACAGATGTGATAGCAGCCTGCCACTTTTCATTCCTTCAGTCAGACGCTCGATGTGACGGACACTGTGATTTCCTCGTCTAATGAACTGCGAGCGGAAGATGCAAATGCTGTGACTGACACAAATCAAAAATGCTGACAAACCCCCCTTTCGTATCATTTCAGAGATATTTATAATGGAAGATGATTTGCTCTTCAGTTTCTTTTAGCTTGTTGAGGTCTGTGCTTTAAAATTCATCGTGTACCTTTTGGGGGGACGGAATGGCAGAGGGGAATGCAAGCACGCCTGCTACCTAAATAAATTCAAATTAGGAGAGTGACAGCAGGTTTCCTTGAATAGAGGTTAATCAGGAAATCATAGGCATCGTTCTACTCTTCTCCTGAATTTTCACATATGCAAGGGGTCTGTTTGCTTCTGTAGAATAGAAATTCCATTAAGAAGACAATACAAGAAGTATTGTCTTCTCATTTAGAATCACAGAATCCTTAGGGATTGGAAGGGACCTAAAAAGGTCATCCACTCCAATCCCCCTGCCACAGCAGGATCACCCAGACCAAGTCACACAGGAGCACAGCCAGGCGGGGCTGGAACATCTCCAGAGAACATTCCACAACCCCTTGGGTAGCCTGTTCCAGTGCTCTGTTACCTTATGAACTATTCCTAATGAGTAAACTGTGTTAGATCTTTCCTCTTCATCACCACACATTTTTAATTGAAAAGTGTGTTTCTTAATTTCATATTCTTGAAATACGATTTTCTGTGACAAATTCCTTGTTTAACATCTTCTAATGCGAAAATCCTTGTGAAAACCCACAGTTTTTATTGGTAAGATCCCCCTTGTGCTATTTTTCATACCTCTTCTTCAACTAGTTTACCTCCTGCTCTTCAGCTCCCCAAGTCCATGCACTTCAGGTGAGAAACTGCAGTACTGCTTCACTCCAACCAGTGGAACCCCTCACATATTTGGGTAGGGAAAAGAGCAGATCTTCCTCATCCTCTGTTCTTCCATGGAGAAACCTGCCTAAGGCTTTTTCCTCCTTCCTTGTTGCTTTTGAGGACGTATGCTAAAGGAAAGGGCGAGGGAGAAATGTACTGTTAACCTGACACGGCAGTAAGTTGTTGAAATGTTTCTAGTGGCAACTAATACTTATTTTCAAATAGCCAACAATGTTCATTGTAATGTTATTGTACTTTTTTCCCCCCACCATAAAATTATGGTGATTGCTGTATTGCTAACTACATAATGCTCTCCCCGGAGGGTATTCGCACAGGGGGCTGGTCTATTCACGCAAGTAACAAGCAAGTGTTGAGAGGAAACAGCCTCGAGTTGGTCTGTGAGACATTCAGATTGGATGTTAGGAAGCATTTCTTCACTGCAAGGTTTATCAAGCAGTAGAACAGGCTGCCCAGGGCAGTGGTGGGGTCACCATTCCTGTAGTTATTTAAAAGACGTGAAGCTGTGATGCTGAGGGATGGGATTTAGCAGTGCCCTGGCAGTGCTGCACAAGTGGTTGGACTTGATGATCTTAATGCTGTTAGTAACAGCATTTGGTCCAGTTATTTGTCCCCAACACATCTCATCACCTAAGTATTTATTTATTTGTTAAATAGATCTATCAAACCTATATATACATATATGTTTACATATTATATATGTATTTCTATATATATTTTTATATATAATATACATTTTATATATATTACATATATTTTTATATATTTTATATATATATTTAATATTTTATATTGTATGAATACAGTGAGGTCACATTTGGAAGGCAAATAAAAGTATGTGAATTTTTGGAAGAACATTCCTGGCTGAACTGTGAGGTTCTTTTTAAAACGATGTTTTAGGACGCTTTCCAACACAGCATTATNAAGCAAGTGTTGAGAGGAAACAGCCTCGAGTTGGTCTGTGAGACATTCAGATTGGATGTTAGGAAGCATTTCTTCACTGCAAGGTTTATCAAGCAGTAGAACAGGCTGCCCAGGGCAGTGGTGGGGTCACCATTCCTGTAGTTATTTAAAAGACGTGAAGCTGTGATGCTGAGGGATGGGATTTAGCAGTGCCCTGGCAGTGCTGCACAAGTGGTTGGACTTGATGATCTTAATGCTGTTAGTAACAGCATTTGGTCCAGTTATTTGTCCCCAACACATCTCATCACCTAAGTATTTATTTATTTGTTAAATAGATCTATCAAACCTATATATACATATATGTTTACATATTATANTTAGGACACTTTCCAACACAGCATTATTCTTTATTCAGATACCCATCCCATAAGGAGATTTTAATACAAGGCTTAACTTGTAAGTAGCAATTCTTTTCTTACATAGAGAATTTTTTCAGGAGTGAGTAAGTGAAGATCAAAAACCGATGAAGGAAGACTTAGAAAACATAGATTGTTAAAAATCTTTCCTAGTTCTGTTTGATTTAATTTGTTGTCATACATATCGCTGCTCAGTGCTCAGATGAGCAGGAACACCTCATTTGCTTGGCTAACAAAAAGTCACCCTGAAACAGTATGTTATAATGAGGAGAGTATCGCTGCCTCTTGTTTCACAGGATCATTAGGGATTGGAAGGGACCTTGAAAACTCATCCAGTCCAATCCCCCTGCCACAGCAGGATCACCCAGACCCAGTGGCACAGGAACACAGCCAGGCGGGGCTGGAACGTCTGCAGAGAAGGAGACTCCACAACCCCCCTGGGCAGCCTGTTCCAGTGCTCCAGGACCCTCCCTGGGAAGAAGGTCCTGCTGAGATTGAGAGGGAACCTCCTCTGTTCCAGCTGGCACCCATTGGTTGGTTTTAGGTTGGACTGGATGATCTTGAAGGTCTTTTCCAGACTCATCAGTACTGTGAGACTGTGACTTATCTTGCCAGGTGCCAAGCTTTTCCTGCCCTCCCTGCTCGTTATGTTTGAGCCATTCTACTTGTTGCTAATCAGATTGTGACAAAAACGTAGAAGGGTCTAAGTTTAGTTCCCAGGACCTAACATAAAACTTTCCAGTGCCTGAATTGGACAGCTAGCTTTACTCTGTTCCATATATCATCAACAAATGGAGAGGGTCTCCCCAAGGACAGGAGTAGGAGTTTAATTTATGTACCTTTCCTTTCCAATCCACCAGTTGAGGGACCTTGAATACCCAAAGATGAGCTTCGTGAGCACTCCACAACGGGGCCCAGCTGCAAACTTAACATTTAACAAACCCAATTAAATCGATAGTGCTACTCACATGGTAAAATAAACCCCTGCTAGCTGTCCTGGCTTCTGAAAAACTTTCTGGCTCTCATACTGTTCTGTTCCACTCATGTCTGTACCTTTTCACTGAGGAAGTAGGTATCACTCAAGTATGATTCAATAATCCAGTGCAGATGTTGTCATTTGGAGTGGAAGGAAGGTCACCTATAAACAGACTCCACAGGTAATAACATTTCTCATGCGTTGCATCCCACTTTACTCTGTCTCAGTGCCACAGTATCAATCACTTTGTCGTGTGTGAAAATTGAAGCCGAAAACACTCAGCCACACGCTGCTCTCCTAAATTCTGATTAGCTTAACCCACCTACATAATAAAAACCCTTTGTGTACAGTGTTTGACTTGGAGCAGTGAATCGTAATAAATGTCAGCGCTGCTTCCTCTGCCAAGAGGGATGGAAGACCTTGGGGCAGTCATTGGGTGCAGCAGCCCTAACCAAGTCAGGCACAACTGGATCCATTCTTTTGCTCTCTTCTTTCTCTGCTCCTGCTTTACCCCAGCCTGTTTTTCTTTACATCATAGAATCCTTAGGGATCAGAAGGGACCTGGAAAGATCCTCCAGTCCAATCCCCCTGCCACAGCAGGATCACCCAGACCAAGTGGCACAGGAACACAGAAACATAGGGAATGTGTTGGGGACTTAAAAAGAACCTCTGCATGCTTAGCTTGTTCTACAAGATGTGAAACCCTCGTGTTCATGTCCTATTAGGCTGAAAAACCCCTGCACATAGAGATTTCCTGGGACACGTAAATCAGAGGAGTACGCTACACAAAGATGTTTCTAAGTGCAATACAAAAGCAGGGTGCAGCAAGACGAAGCTTGTATTGCTCTGGAACCTTTATGATCAAGTGCACGTGAATGCAGTAGCTCTACATCTTGAGCACAAATGGATGCCATAGCCACTGTTCCAGCAGCTTTTACTCTTTTCAATTACTTCTGAAAGCATCCATCTCTCTCTTTTCAGAGTCTTTCTGATTTATTTTTTTCCAGGAGAAAATAAACAGCGTATGACATGGCCTGCCTTCTTTCTTTGGCTGGTTTGTCCTTCTTCGTTTCCCCTTTTCATGTTCAGAGAAGTTTCTCCTTCTCTTTTCTTCTGTCACCTCTTCGCTGCTTGAATTCCGGTATCACTCATCTCTCCTCCGTGAGCTTGTAGTCACTTTGCACCCAACTTTCAGTACTTTAGCAGAGGTTGTAAGATGTAAGGTTTCCACTAGATAAAGGAGCCTTCTACCTTATTGCTAATTCTTCTTGATGTTTGCAATGTTTCCCCTCAGATGTCACCTAAGGAATAATGCTCATTGTAAGAGAGACTTCCCTACGCTACGTTGTGCAGCTCTGGGTACAAAGAGCTCTGCTTCTCACACTCCAGAAAGATGTTATTACAGTAAGCACAGCAGTCCTGATCCAACCAGCCTCATTCTACACCTCAGAACCTGCACTTTTCCTCTTAGCTCTAGTTCCCTCAGGTGGGAAGCTGTTTACTTCGAGCTCTGTAATAGGAACAACAAGCGCAGGAGCATTGATTGACTTCAGGCTGTGTGCAGTCGGAGCACTGTGTGTAAATAGGATATATTTATTGCTGTCCTCTGCTGATGCTCGAATGCTTTTTCTACAAAGATACCATCCTTTCTGGAAATCTGATGAGCTTTTTTTTCCCCCACTGCACCGTGTGATTCACATATAATCTATGCTTTTCATGTGGGTGTTTGAATCTGGCAGTCTGCATGCAAAACATCCCTGAGCCACAAGACAGCTCTAAGAGCAGAGAAAAGACACTGCTGTAGTCTGAACATTTAATTTCGTGTGATGAATTGCTGCTGCAACTGTTCATAACGAAAACACCCGTGCGTGCATCCATTTAATGTGTACAAAGAGCATCGTGGTAGAACAGCATCGTGCCAGTTCTTGAGCGAGAGCATCCCAGATCACCGTGGTTTGTGGGTAAACAGGTGTAACCAAGGGACATATGGCTGCAGTCGTGGGGCTGACACCCTCATAACCCATCCAAAGTCAAGCTAATGTTGGATTTACTCTCAACTAAACTAGAAGATGCCTCTATTTTCCTATTTGAAGATCAAGCAATGACAAACCGAATGCTAATGGAACAGAGTCCTTTCTGTTACATCATGTCTCAACACTGTAGGTGTCTAAAGCTGTAGTGCTGAGCAGGGGTTTCAATCAAATCTAACTGCTTCATTTATCGGTGTGATATTTTGCACAGAGAATTGAAGGATTCTCCCTGGACACTGCAGACAGGACAAGGGGTCACAGTCTTAAGCTCCATCGGGGGAGGTTTAGACTTGACATTAGGAAAAGGTTTGTCACTGACAGAGTGATCCGGGTTTGGAACGGGCTGCCCACGGAGGTGGTTGGGTCACCATCTCCGGAGGTGTTCAGGGTTAGGCTGGATGAAGTGCTGAGTGGCATGAGCTAGATGTCAGATGTTAGGGTTACTGGGTTGGTTTTAGCTTGGACTGGATGATCTTTAAGGTCTTTTCCAGCCTCATCATTGCTGTGAGACTGTGATTGTCCTTAGATAGCGTTACTGCAGCGATCACTCAGATAGAACTGTGTCCTAAAACTCTTTGTCGTGAGCAGCAGCAGTGTCATTCAGCAAAATGGATTTTCATTGTTGTGTTTTACGAGCAAGACAGTTTCTGGAGTGTTTTACGGAGATGAGAATGACTGTTCTCCTTACAAACTAGGCAACTACAAATCCCGATGGCAATTCAGGACATGAAATGGATCAATGTATTTTGTAAGTAACCCAAAATGTAGGGAGAGTATTTGTATCCTTCTCTACCTGTTGTATCAATTATTATCGTAAACAGTAGAGAGATACATGAAAAATAAACTATAATAGGTAAACACTCACTTTCTCTTCGAGTAATTGGCTTAAGAGTCCAGCACACAGGAGGAAATGACACCTGGCTTAAAAATAAATGTTTACAGAAATCCCCCAGGCACAGGAAAAAAGAGTCATTGCTTCAGTTTAAGTGCTGAATCTTCTGTGCTCTCTGCTGCCTTTCTTCTTCCAATGAAAAATACATGCTGGACTCTGCCATCATACCACCTGATTGCCTCCCTGTTCTAGCAGCTCTGTAATGTGGTCCTGTTTGATCTCTGTCATCAAGAGTTTCTTCGGTTGCTTTAGTCTTTGTTATTGACCGGGGAACAAAAACCCCATAGGTGAACTCCCAGTTCTGGTTTTATGACTAATGTCTGAGGAAGTTCTTTGTAGAGTAGTTTCTATCTTATCCTGAATGTTCTTTCCCCCCCTTTTGCCATTCTTGACTGTAGTTTTTTTTCTCACTGTGTGGGAATAATCCCAGAAGATCAGCGATGGGGAAGGCTTCACTGAGGCACCTGCAGGCAAATGTTTGTAGGTATGATCCTCTTTCAGTTTCACACCGAGTACTAGACAGATACATAAGGACAGGAGCTTCCACCTAGGAGAGGATCTAACCCAAATGAAGTTCAAGATGTGTTTTGAGAACAGACCTGTATCGTGAAGACACGCTGCTTTGATTAGCTCGAGACATTTGCACACACTGCATTTTTTCACTTATCAAAACACCCCCAAACAAACGCGTCTGTGTGGTTGCAGCAAGGCTGGTGGATTTCAAGAAGGGTTTGATTTTTGCCTCTATCTGCAGTTATAAGAACTAATCCTTTTTCCGGGTAATCCATACTAAAACTGTCAGAAACCCAGACAGAGCGGTACGGAACGCAAACTAGGATGGGGTAAATAGAAAACATTTTGTTCTTGGGTTCGCAAAGCTGTTTTACCCACTCTGGGTACAGATGATATTTCAGGACATCTGAATAACAGCATTGAAATAATGATTTCCCTTTGTAGCTAAATGAACTATGAATTACATTTGTTATCAGATGACCAGGAGCTGCTAAGCGTTTTCCAGCTGAGTAAGCTAATAAACCTATTTACTCCTTCGGCACGAGCGAGCACAGACCCATTAGCTGCAGATGCCTCCAGCAATATTCTTTGCCATATAGAAGGTCATTCTCCTTTCATTGTCTTCATGTCTTTGTAGTGTAATGCTTAGCGCAAAGAACAGCTGCAGTAGTTCTAGCGAGTAGCTAATTAGTAATTTAAATTAGCAGTTGTGGGATTTTTATCCCTTTTGACCTCATTCCCATGATTTAGTATTTTCTACACTCTGGAAACTCTTGATTTAAACCGAAATCACCGGGAACACCTCAAATGGTCAGAGGTCTCATTAGAGTTTGGTAGCGAAAGCCACCCAGCACATCCCAGGACTTCTTACTCCTGGTCTTTTCCTTGTTACTCCACAGTGGAGTGTTTGCTTACGAGAAGCCTCTCAAGCGGTGGATCAGACAGAAGATAATAGATGATTTAATTTGCTGCATCTGACAGGTGCTTCATACTTTCCCCTCGTGTGACAAGACGGCAGGACAGTTTGGGTTTCTAATACACTTCTCGGGAAGCCCTGCGCCCTTGTAAGCTCCTGCAGCAGTTACTGAAATGAAAAGGCAGTGCTGCTTGTATTGCCAGCACGGCAGTGTTTTCCCCAGCAATTCCAGTTGTGCTTGCCACGCTTGCTTTCCGTGCTCTCCTGCAAATACTTCCCAGAAGGAAGGCAGGCTGTTGGCAGCGCAAGTTCGTGACACAAGAAACATCAGCAGGAGAGAAAAGAACAGATTTGGGTTTGCTTTTACAAGCGGGATAAACTTCATGATGCTGTTTGAATCTATTCTGAGTGATGCTTCTGGACCTGTGAGTTGTTCTGCTTGATCAAAGCAGCAGTTGTTTTCAATTTGAACCCTGCTGCAGGGGAGGGAGATACCTGAAGGAGGAGAACCTATTTCCACCCACTCCACCCAGAAGAAACGCTGTTGTGTGCTTCTCCTTCTAGAGAGGTTACATCCTGCATAGCCACATCCTATTGTTCCTCGTATTAACTCACTTTTCAGTGTTGTTTTTGATTTCCTTTTGTAGCTGTACTTTGTAAGCTCCTCAGGATAATGAGATTTAAATACTTGCTTACATTTCCTTGGGATTCTCTGTTTTCCTTTCACACCTCAATTTGCTGAGAATGATTCCCAAGATTCTACAGTTCTATCACAACTCAGTAGATGCCTGCTGTAAGTGGGGATACAGATACGTACCTGGCAGAGGGCAAATCATTAGGGATCAGAAGGGATCTTGGACTGGATGATCTTTAAGGTCTTTTCCAGCCTCATCATTGCTGTGATGTAGATTGAGGAAACAGTCCCAGAACATCATAAAGGAAACACAGAGTGACTGAGAGCATAAACTCAGTGAGGAGGGAGAGTAGTTAGAGTAGAAACAAGATGTGCAAGATCAAGTATGTACATAAATCACAGAGCATGGCTTCTAAATAACAAGGACTTTTAAATTGAGGGACAGTGGTTGTGGTATTTTGGTTGTGGTTTTGTGCTCTACTCTTTCGTGTCAAGAAATGTACTGGTGCAAAGCAGTAGTTGTACTAAAGAATGCCTGGTCTGGCAATTATGGAAGTGATTGTTCATAAGAAATATTGGCAGCATCTGCTAGAGATCTAAGGAAGCCCTGGGTCGTGAATCAGTTGGGTATTTTCTATGTCTCTCATGACACGTGTAATGTCACCTGAGAAGCGCTGTCAAGAGCCTTCCCGTTTGAAAGCTGGATTTCTTTGAGTTGGGGTTAGAGCAGACAACGCTTGGAAACAGAAAACAACCTGACAACAAGACTGAACTACAATAAAAGGCACTTGTTCACTGATTTCCCCCCTAGTCCTTGCATGGGGCAGGGAGCCCTCTCGTTTCCCATCTTTCTTGCAGCCCAGCAGTACTTCAGCTGACTCCTACACTTGGAGCAAAGTTGAGCAGACAGTTTTAGGGACCAGACACTGAGACTGTTAATCATCCTGTGCTTCCTTTTCTGTGATCCATACGCTGACATTTCTAGGCCATTTCCTGATTGTCTTATTATGAACACAATATTCACTACTTCTGACTCAAGTGTCTGAGTCCCATGCACAGGCAACAGCGAGGAGCAGCTGTCGCTGAAGACGGTTGGGATTTTTCCTCTCTGTTGACACAGTTGTGCTTACTTCCAGAGGAGTTAGTCACTGGGTTTAAATTAGGGAGCTATTCAGCCTTCGGTTTTCTCTGGGGAGCATCTGAATTCGAGTTAGCCCTCCTTACATGGCTACTTATTTTTGTCATGGTGCTGCCGTTCACTGTCTGTCTTTAGTAGCTCTTAGGCTGTGCTCTCAGAGCTACTGTTAAACTGATTACTGAGATTATCACCCCCAAATCATTTCCTTTTCACTTGGAGAATTTCAGTGGCGTGACTTACCAGGCAGCCTCACAAATTGCTGCGCACCCAGTACTTCATCCGTTATAGGTCAAGACCATAAACCTAACGCGTTTACTCACTGTTCCTGCCACCCCTGCACTGGGTTTCCAAACAGCACTGCAGGCCAACAGCCTGACGATGTTCATCTCCAGCTGATCTCTGTACTTCTGACACATCCGAGCACGGGCTTTGCGTGAGCCGGTTCACACGTTCTCATAGCTAGAGGCAGTTTCAAGGTCCTTTCCAGTCAAGAAGAATCATCGTGATTTCCATATGCAGGCACAGCAGCGGGAAGAGGCTGGTGAAATACGGCTAACTGGAAGTGGGAATGTGCTGAGCAGCATCTGAGTTACCAGCAGCACCTGAGACTGGAAGGGAAAAGAGCATTGCTGCCTTTAACAGAAAATAGAGCTTAGCACTATGTCTCTCGTTCTTCTTTCTTCTGTTAGTCTTGTGTTTAATGCAGTTGAAGAAAATAAAGCATAGGGAAGTGTTAAGCTAGTATTTCCTATGGGTTTGCATCCCTGAAGGCAATATTAGGGGATATCCTAACCCACCCCCCCTGCCACAGCAGAGTGCTGGGGCAAGGAGAAAATACAATCTCTTGTTTTCTCCAAATCCTCCCCCTTCCCATCAGTCTCCACACTATTCCTTGGACTTGAGTTTTTTAATGATGGGCTCCCAGGAACACTACCCAGGTGGGACTCCCACACAGACAAGAGAAGCCCCTCATACTGTACCGAGTCCTGCTGAGCTGTGCAGTGATTTCCTTTGCTGCTAATACACCAGACAACAAGCTGCTTAGTAACTGCTTTTCAGTTAACCTTGGCAAACACTGCCTGTAGCATTCCCAGCCTTTCCTGGGATGTAGTGTAGGAGCAGCTGCTTATCACCTAAGGCAAATGGAAGGGCGAACCAGGGCTTTATGCCTACAGTCTGTCTATAAGCAAGGCATAGGTTGCAAGGCTGTTCTGTGTTATAAGGTAGATAGCAACTTAAACTGTGTGTAAGTAGAGCCCTTTTATGTCCTTTGCTTTTGCTGTGGTATAAAGGGTTTGGGCCACTCGCTTCCAGAAAGATATTGAGGTACTGGAGTAGGTCCAGAGGAGAGCAACGAGGCTGGTGAAGGGACTGGAGGGAAGGTCTTATGAGGGAGCTGAGGTTGTTTAGCCTTGAGGAGATTCAGGGAGGACCTTATCACTCTATAACTTGCTGAAGGGAAGTTGTAGACAGGTGGGGGTTCGGCTCTTCTCCCAGGCAACTAGTGATAGGACAAGAGGGCAGAGGCTGAAGCAGTCCCAGGGGAGGTGTAGCTTGAATGTTAGGAAGTTCTTCCTTGTGGAAAGGATGATTAAATACTTGAATGGACTGCTCAGGGA
The DNA here is from genome assembly GCA_013397515.1 of Upupa epops. Classification (NCBI taxonomy): domain Eukaryota; kingdom Metazoa; phylum Chordata; class Aves; order Bucerotiformes; family Upupidae; genus Upupa; species Upupa epops. The sequence goes on along the minus strand of VZRI01005740.1, from coordinate 444,210 downwards.
TGTCGTGGAGTGGGATTTAATCAAAGACTGGATGTGGCACTTAGGGCCATGCTCTAGGTGATGTCGTGATGTCAGACCATAGGCTGGACTTGATGATCTCAAAGATCTTTTCCAGCCTCAATAACTGTGTGATTCTGTCCAACACTGCTCCTGTAGATCTCAGCTTGTTCTGACATTAATGGGGAGTTCAAGGAAGCACCACCGTAGACTGTAAAAGATGTTTGGAGTGTGCGGGCATTTCATTTAGGTTTTAATATTTGCTAGAGTGCTCCCTACAATTCTTTATTGATTTTAGTCGTGGTGCTCAGTTTTCATTTTATATTCATTTCTTTCTGTTTCCTGATCTGAATCTGCACAGGAACTGTGTGAACATGTATCCCAAAGGGTGCTCTTACTTTACCTAAGTTTTAAGGAACCTTCTACACTTCCTTTTTATTTAAAGCTATTTGCTTTACCTGGAGATGCCTCTTACCTTGAGTATGGAATACACAGATCCACCCTTGGCTGGCTGGCAAGAACCAATCTATTAGACATCCACAACATTGCTGGTAGACCCCTGCAATAAACAGAACATATGCTTTCAGAAAAACTGAGCAAGAAAAGGACTGCACAGGACAGCTGCTCTGTGCCCTCACTTCTCAGGATCAGTGATGCTGAACAGATGTTTGGTCTAACCTGGTTTTCAATGCTCCCACAGTGGAAAGGTCCTGATTTCCCCAGCAGGTCTGTTCCTCTGCTTTGCAGTTCTTGCTGTTAGGAAGTTCAGGGAATGCTTGACCTGAGTCTTCCCTGTTTCAGGATAAGTTCCTCATGTTTTGCATAGTTTTTCTCTTGAGAAAGTCAGCATTGCTGCACACACTGCCACATCCTCACTGGACTTTTTAAAGCAGTCTTTGATTCCAGCACCTGCTTTACATAAAATCCCATGCACCAGGTATGGTTTCAGAAGGGCCTTCACAACTAGGGCTTGAGACAGAGTATGTTAGTTACTCTAATGCAGAGTGATGTGACTCCTGCTTTCTGAAGTACTTCACATGGTACTGGTTGTACAGCTCTACCTCTGGCCAATGTGGAAGGAGGTCTTTGGAAAGAAAAGGTAAATGAAAGCTCAAGTATATTATTCCCTCCCTTTTTGTTCTTTATTTTTCTTGAAGCTTTTTGATTCTTGGGCTCAAAGATAACAGTTTAGAATTTTCAGGTGCTTGACAGCCTCACACTCACATTGCTATAGATGTTACAGCTCGCTCAGGATCCAGGGTGGCTGCCTGTAGAGCAAATGCTTGGAGAGGAGAAAGCTGATGAGTTGTCAGTGTTCTAAGAACTTATTTTGTTCTTGTTAAATTTTGNAGAGCAACGGGGATGATGAAGGAAGGAGAGCAGCACCCTGATGAGGAAAGGCTGAGGGAGCTGGGGCTCTTGAGCTTGGAGAAGAGGAGGCTGAGGGGGGACCTCATTCCTGTCTCTCAATCTGTGAGGGGTGGCTGTCAGGAGGATGGAGCCAAGCTCTGCTCAAGGTCATCTGGGGATAGGACAAGGGGCACTGGGTGCCAGCTGGAACAGAGGAGGGTCCCTCTCAATCTCAGCAGGACCTTCTTCCCAGGGAGGGTCCCAGAGCACTGGACCAGGCTGCCCAGGGGGGTTGTGGAGTCTCCTTCTCTGCAGACGTTCCAGCCCCACCTGGCTGTGTTCCTGTGCGACTGGGTCTGGGTGATCCTGCTGTGGCAGGGGGATTGGACTGGATGATCTTTCAACGTCCCTTCTAATCCCTAATGATTCTGTGAAGACCTGCGGGACTGGGACATAAAAAGAAACATGGGGAGAGACCATGCGTGTCCTCTGGACCTGAAGGGCCTGGAGCAAGCAATACTTCACTGCTGCTCTAATGGCTTGGAACCCACTTTGTTTGTTTGTTTTAGTAGGAAGCTGCAGCTACTGAGGAAATACAGGGCAGATATGATAGAGAGAGGTTCATTCATAGTTACAAACAGCAGTGTTGGCAAGTTGTTGACGTTACACAATAAGCTCAGTTGAGATTATTTAAAATCCATTAAAGAACTGGCAAGGTTGAAATTTTCTTCTGAATACAAAAGGGCTTGAAAAACAAGCCCTGTAGTGCTGTCTCCAAAAAGAAAGGAAAAGGTAAAAAGTGCAAATGCGTTTCAGGTTAATTGTGTCTGTTCTGAGATTATAAAGCCATTTCTGAGAAACTGCCTTGCCTGAGGCTGCTGGCTTCAGTTTTCTCTCATCATTAATCTTTCTTACGTTGCGTGTCATATTGAGTTGCAGTCAGACAATTAAAGGAAGAAATGTGAATGGTAGATATTATTCTCTTCACTGTACATCAGCGCAATAGTTTTTTGTAACAACTAAATAGCTGAGAGATTTGTAGGATGGAGAAAAGGCTGCTCCCTTTCATGACATAAACATCCTGAGAGGTGTCTGAAAACAATTGGATCCATCTGAATCTATAAACATGTGAGGGGTGGGTGTCAGGAGGATGGAGCCAGGCTCTTCTCAAGGGCATCTGGGGATTGGACAAGGGGCACTGGGTGCCAGCTGGAACAGAGGAGGTTCCCTATCAATCTCAGCAGGACCTTCTTCCCAGGGAGGGTACCAGAACACTGGAACAGGCTGCCCAGGGGGCTGTGGAGTCTCCTTCTCTGCAGACCTTCCAGACTTGCCTGGCTTGGTCTGGGTGATCCTGGATCCTGCTGTAGCAGGGGGATTGGACTGGATGATCTTTCCAGGTCCCCTCTGATCCCTAAGGATTCTATAATTCAGTGGATTGTATTTATTTCTCTTTATCAAGAGTTCCTCTCAGAAGAACACATTTAGAAGAAGCTACAACTTGGCTCAATGTAAACTTGTCAGCTTGGGCCCTGGAATATCATAGCTGTGTTAGGATGGCTTTGGGCTACAGCTATTAATCTTTAAATGGGTTATTAGCTCTGATGCATTGTCTCAGGAACGTGCCTCTGTTACTTCATGATCCTAGTTGCTGCATGCAGAGTCAACAGAGACCTCTGCAATGCTCTCCCCTCTGCTTCTGTTTCTAGTACGAATAAACAGATGTGCACTTGTGCTTCTGGAGCGATGTCACAGGAATTGCCTGGACTTGAGAAAGCTTTTTAATTCCCACTGCTTCCTTTCACAGCCTGGCTAGTTCACACTTAGCTTCATTGCACAGAGTACGGGAAACAGTGAAGTGGAGCAGCATATTTCATGTTTCGGGTGTTTGTGGCGTCTAGCTTTAACACAGCTCTCCTCTTCTTCCAGGCTCTTTTTGCTCCTGGCAAAGAAAAATACATTTTCAGTCTTTTTCTTTCCTGAAAAAGAAAAATCAGATCAATTTTAAATTACAAATTTCTTCAACGTTTTCCCCCTTCAAGTTGGATTTCACCAGCCTACATCACAATCCATCTATATCCTGAGTACTGTGATATGGTAGGGAGGAAGGAAAACCTGCACCTGCTGCTCTTCTCGTTGACGTCACTCAGGAAAACTCAGTAGGAGCAGGACTGTGGCTAAAGAGTTGATTATTTTTAACACAGTCTCATCAGTTATTGCCACAGGCTTCAAAAGGTTTAACCAAACGGAGAGTTTGAAAAGGGCAAGGAGCAGTCACCACTTTACGGAAGCTCTCCAAAGAGCTCTCCTAGTGTTTGGCATGAATAGCAGTGTAAAGTGGAACAGCTGAACTTCACAGGATTTCTTTGCTTTCTCATGCAGAAAGTAGATTTCGAGAGGGGTTGCAGTAAAACTCAGCAGACATTTTATTTTGAAATTAATTTTTCATACAAGTAATCTGGTTTTTATTTCATTTTCTCAGTATAGTGTTATCGAATTCTCTATGAGACTCCTCACTTGCACAGTGCCTACCTCCAGAATTTCATCCTAGGACTTTATAAACCTCTCGACATCACATAAAGAGGATTATTTTTATTTAGCATGTTTTTGTAATCAGATCTGGTCCAGAAAACTTGACAGCTTGCTGTTTCTGAGAGCTGCGATATCACTACATTGTTATGTGTCGTGGCTTTTCCTGAGTCATGCGTGTCCTCCCCCATAATGCAAAATGCATTTAACCTTTTATATGAGAGGTTATTTAAGCTCTCATATTTAACCTTTTATATGAGGTTGGTTAAATGCAGCAAAAGGGGCACCCACCCCTAAGATATTCAAATCTTTTCCCGACTTTCTGCCAAAGGTTTAAGAATCACAAGTCCTTTCAGCTTCTTGCATGGACAATTTTTCCAAGCTGAAAAAGCAAACACCCCTCAAGGCTCCTTTCTCCTGCTTACTCAAGCATTCACAGTTTTCTTAGCAGCAAACTGTGACAACAGCTTCTTTTCCTGCTGTTCAGTGAACCAAAGAATGATGGTGGCCACGTGGCTGGCCACATGATGAGAACACAACAGCAGCCATGGCAGCAAATCAGCAGGGACCTGCCTCCTCACTCTGGAGGGTCTCTAGGGCTTTCTTCTTACAATTAGTTCACCGCTCCGGCATCTTCATGCTTGCAATGATCAGCATAACTGTTCCACTCGACATGGAGAGGAATCAGCATTGGTCATTTCTCTCTGTGCCTCACCAGGATCACTGTGTGAGCAGTGAAGTTTTCTAACAGCCTGGCACAAAGCTGTCTGCCCTGGCATGACCTTCCTTACAGAGCTGGGGTTGTGATGTGTGGTGAGGACAGCGTGCCAGTGGTAGTGCTCTGGGAAATCCCATCTCAGTATGGGTGAGTCAGCCGGTGGTGAACTCCAGGGGGTTCCTAATGACAGTCCACCTACCACTGATTAGAGCTGTCCTGTGTCACTACTGTAGAAGTGCTGGCAAATGCTGCCCTGATAAAGTCTCTTGACACTCAAGTGGGTGCTGCTGCTACCAGTGCCGCTTCCATCACTGCAGGAAACCGGGGCTGGGATTTCAGCCATAATGTACTTCAGTTTTCCTGATGAGAGCCACTCTGGAAAGCATGAATGTTCTGATCTTGAGATGGCTGTGCACAGACATAGCTTCTACAACGTATTTTAAAATGGTATTTTAAAACCCTGCATTGAGTTTGGATAAACCAGTCCCGAGGCCATGATTATACTGGGGAGCATGAAGCAGACACTTTGCCTGAGATCAGCAGAAGGAAATAGGGATTAACGAAGGCTTTCAAAACGCTAGAAAACTGGTTTTGTGCTTTCTAAGTGGTAGTTGCTTTCCTTTAGGAATTTTTTGAAGTAAAACAGAGTAAAGAAACGAGCAAAACATAAGTTGTGGAGGAAGAGAAGCAGACTGTGCTGCAGTTAAGCTGGCCAAGGTAGAGTAGATTCCTTTTCTTTTTGAATCTGGAGGGTGTAACCCACTCTGGACCTCCTAAAGGAGGTCAGTCAAGTCAAATTAGACCTGGAGGATATGTTTACTATGAGCTCAGTTCAATACCCCAAATATATTTGTATACAATCTGTAGTTTGTATACTTTTAAAACAATAACCCTTTACTCTGCATAGAGGGTGGTGACAATTTAACCCAAAGGAGCTTCAGAAATACAGCTGCAGGAACACAGAAACACAATTACTCTAAGGAAATCAAAGACAATACATTTAATTAATATTTGCTATCCAGGAGAGGAGGATGCCAAAAATTAACTGTACTTTAGAAGAGCTTTTTGGTTTAATAAGATCCTTCAGTAAATCTGGAAGTGTACTTTCTTCCTTTGTTTTGAATAGAATCTTTTAAGGATAATGTGCATTTGGAGTGTTACCAGCTCTTGGTGATTATCACAGCTACTATATAAGGATCCATTTGCATCTGAAATAACAGCGGTTTAGGTCTCCCACTAGCTGCTTCTGCTAAAGCATATCACTTGGCAGGAGAGGCTGCATGGCATGGACGTGCCCTCTGTGGGAGTATGTGTGATTTCTATAGGCACCTTAGGTGTACGGATGGAGAAAGTTATGAGGATGTAGCAGGCTTCAGAGGGAAGCATGCAGCAGACTCCCAGACACTGATAAGCTGCTGATATTGGCAGTCTGACTGATTCTGCTGCCTCTAATACCTCTAGTTCCTATAAAGGCTAAGTGAGCTCGTGTAGATGCACTCGGGTAAACTGCTATCTGCCTGGTGTGCTCTTCCAAGAGGACACGACTGCTGCATCCCTCTGACATCCCATTGGGAAAATGATATTTAGAAGGATGGTTTGAGAGTCACACATGCTATCGTGGTAAACTAACATCTTAACGTGACAGAACACTACCTGCAGAGGGATTGTTTTGCTCCTGTGCCTCTGAGAATTTGCCTTACACCTTGGTAAGGCAATAGCAAACCCTGCTGGTCTTGTGGTCAGACCTAGCTACTCTTAGTTCTGGCTGTATGGATTTAGAGAGTATAACTCTTCAAAAGTACTTATCTCTGTTAAGAGATTTCCAGAAGTGGAGCAAAGAGCTTCAGAGACGACGTTCAGAATGCTGGTCCGAGTGCAGGTTTGGAGTGGTTATGCTGGTGTCACCAGCGCCTTTCACGCTGTCTTCAGATGGGGGTCAACCAGTGAAGCTCTAATTTAGGCTTTACAGTGTCTGCAGAAATATTTCCAGGTCTCTTCTCTGGGTTAATGCGGATAATTTGGGAAAAACTATGGAAGAATCAACACTGGAATAGTCCTGCTATCATCAGGAAAGCCTTTTCCTTTTTTAAAGGTATAATGTACAAAAGTGTTCTGCAGAGTTCTGATGTGCAACCTCACAATGAATCCCCATGCTCTGAAAGCAGAGGTTCAGTTGAAAGAGATTGAAAATATTGCCTGTAATTGGTGTTGTCGGTCTTAAACAAGTAAATTCGATTAGCCACTCGCAGTATTCACTACTTTCAACTTTAGATCTGGTTTTATGCCTTTACGTAGGGGAAAACACTCTATAATGTCATGTAATGTATCAGTTTGGATTTGTATATGGNTGTCTATATTTTAATATTTTTATGTATATTATGTATTTTATATATTTATAAATATATAATAATATAATAGTATAGTAAAATAAATGTATATTAAAAATAAATATATATGCATATATATGTTATATGATTAAAATTAAATGTGATGTTTCATGCTATTGTTTTCTTTTTAAAAATATATTCAATCAGTGTTAAAGTTTATTTTTTTCATTGTTTTGATTTCAGATTTGGATTCTCTAACAGGGCATGCATTTCCAGGTAAAGTGGACAGTTAGCATAGATTATTTCTTCAGTTGATATTTTATTGGGATGGGTGGGGGGTATCGTGTGATTGATGTGCTTCTGGCGCAGTTTGTTGGATGTCAAAACTGTACTGTTAGAAGTGTTTTCAAATTTCACAGTCTCACAGTCCTGATGAGGCTGGAAAAAACCTTAAAGATCATCCAGTCCAACCTAAATCCAACTAAACCAACATCTAACATCTAGATCACACCATGAAGATCATACATGAAGAAGACTTAGACATTGCATGCACTCATTTAATGAAAATTCTGCTTTAGATATAATTATTGTATCTTTAATATTAACTAAACCAAGGCAGGGAGAAGCATTAATACAGAACACCAAGTCCTAATGAAAAGATTTGAACTTCACCTTGCACATGATTGTGTAAGGAAATGAAAACCAGCTGGTAGTGCTTAACCAAATCTGAGATTCTAGAAGTTTTTGTGGCAGACCCAGCTAGGAAACTGGTTAAGAACAGCAAGAACGTTTATTAGGAGAAAACCAAAGGAGAAAATCAAGAAAGGATGAGAACACAAGTCTGTTAATTCTCTTCATTCTACTGCGCTCATCCATGTCTTGCGCTGTGTTCCAATTAACTTCACCACCAGTCCCCTCAATCCTAACGTGCAGAGCCTTGTGTCTGTAGTACCAGTTGAAACCCTTTGAGTCACGCATTTTTGAGCCGAAATCCAAGATCACGGGAACCTCTGTGCTGTTTGGGTAAGATGTCTGGCACAGGGGGAGCATGAACAAGCAACTTATCTGTACGATAAGGGAAATCTCTGTTCTGTTGCAAGACACTCCAAATTCTCTTAATCCTTTCACTGATTAAATTGTGGAGACTACAGCTTAATCTTTGTAATCTAAAGAGGTTGTAGATAAAAATCATCGTTAGAGCAGTATTAGTCTTTACTAGATAATTGGCTTCTAAGGTGTCTATGGCATAAGAGAATAGAACTCCTTCAGGCTTTGTTTAAAGAGTATTCTTCAAAAGTTCTGTACCAGTGGATTTATCTGAGGTCTTCCAAGCACTCCTGCATTGTGGACGTTAAGAATGCTCTAAGAATCTCAGTAGAACAAATGACCCCCAAAAAAGATTAGTAGTTCATTATGATGCAATCTGTGTGCAGTGTGGAGCAGATCCAAGGACAGAGCCTGTCAGAGCTATTTGTACTCACACACAGCAGCAGCCCGAGCAATGTCTGTTTGACAAGTCAGACTCGTGAGTGCAGATTTTACCGTCTCCATCCCCAGTGAGGAGCCTCTTAGTCTGACGGTGTGGTTTGGTTTGAGTAAGGATACTTACGGAATAGCATGCTGCTTAATAGGGTCTTGCGAGTCGGATCTTCATGACTGCTGTTAAATATATGCATGCATCGCCAAGACAGACATCAGTCAAAGCAGTATCAGTGTGTCTTGGGGTTTGGGATTTGTTTCTTCTTTGCTTTCAAAACGTTTTGTCTGCTCTTTGTTTTTTATTACCTGAATATTTTGTGTTACTGGACGGTGCTGTCACGGTGTGTCCCATTATTGTTTTGAAATATGACTGTCCTCATGCTAAGGAGGGATAACGACAGCAGAGGCTTAGAGAAATACTTCAGAATTATAGCAAAGAGAAATAATCCTTATTCAGCATGGAAAATATCTTTAGGGCAGGTGAATTATCCACCCGTGTTACATTCCAGGTGTAGCTGCGTGCAGTTCCATCAACTAGCACAATACCTCTGAATCTAACCACCAAAGGGGTGTCCAGTGGAGCGTAGTGTATGCAGCTGAGGAGAGTATAAGCCTAGAAAACTGGACTCGACTTCAACAGGACTTCATTTGCATGGACAGGCCACTGTGCAGCTCACAGCAACCTCTAGATGACCTTTTCATACTTGATGCTGTATTTGGCAGTAGGACGTACTCTTTTCACACCAAACTGTAAAAGCAGCAGAATATCCTGTCTTATCTTCAGCTTTTAATAATTAAGTCATGATTGCATTCCGCTAGTGTAGCTTGTGTAGTTGTAGCTAAATTAAACACCACAAGGAACACTTGTATATCTAGTTATACTGGAAAACACTAAATCCACCCTGATGCCTGTGTATAAACATGATGTGTCTAGTTGGGGTGAAGCGTGTTACTTTCCAGGAGATAAAGAAGGTCAGGGTGCTACGTATGCTTCTTCAATAGCAATTAGTTAATTAGGTATGTCCAGATGACCTTATGCAATTAACGGGTGATTTGGATCTCACAAGGTGCAAACACAAACTGAACTCATTTGAAGTTTCTATTTATCTCCCCTTGGGAAAAGCATTCCCTAGGAGCTAACCCAGCAAGATTAATTAGTGAAACCACTAAGGGTATGGGTACCCACGAGTTTTGCATTTGAGCCTTGGCCAGTGCACTACTGCAGCAGAGCAAGAGCTGGCTCCTTCCCAAATGCCACACGGCTGCGTGTCAGCACAGTGCTGAGTGGGTGCTGATGCTAGGACCCTAGCTGTGCACACAGGTCAGGCTGGTTCTGTACTGACCTTGGCCTGGAGGTCAGAGGGGATATTTTTCATCCAGATGGCCTGAAATTCATGGATGCTCACATTAGAGTATGACTGCTCCATGAATTTCAGGCTAAGTACTTTCCCTATAACCACTGGCCACTGCAGCAGCACCCTCCCACCCTGCCCTCTGTTTCCTGTAGTTGTGGGCACTCTCTGCTATATCAGAGACCGATGCGAGCGTAGACCACATCAAAGTATCTTGTCTGGTTTTTATGTGAAAGGAAACAAGAAATTCTTTATAACCCTTGCAGTTGATCAGCTGAATCCCTAAAGTACGAGATTTGATTATAGTCATTGTCTCAATGCAGAGCTGCAAGTGTTATGGGCATGTTGAGAACTTCCAGAAGCTGGATTAAAGCATCTCTTTTACAATGATATCTAATCTCGTCCTAAAGCTCCAAGCAATGGCGAGTCCACCAGCTCCCCTGGTAAGCCGTTCCAATATTTAATTACCCTTAGAGCTAGGAAATTGCAATGTTGTGGAAGGGTTGAACTTGTCTAATTTCAGCTGCCAGTCTCCCGATGTCTTTGTCAGCAAGACTGAAAAGTCTCCCTTTTCCAGCGACGTTGTTTTCTCATCGAGTGTCTATGAGAAGCGGGTTATTTGCAGCCACCTTTTAAAAACCCTGTGCACCTTTTCTGGCTGGGTCACCTCACCTTCCATCTTCCCCATCTTCAGACTGCCGCAATTTGAACACCTCTATGACTACTACTAATTTAGAGTAGTCAAGGCACCTTTCAACTTGTGGTCTGGTGTGTGGTGTTGTGATTCCCTGTGCTCTTTCAGGCTCACACTGTAAGACTGGTTTTCTCACAGCTGTCCCAGCAATTCTCTCATTTTTTGTTTCTTTAAATCCTGTAAGAATTCTCGACAATGCAGAAATGTTGTGAATGCTGTGTGCAGGAGTAAAATAACCTCTTATTTGTTCGTAACGCCTCCTTCCTCATTATCCCTCGTAGGCATTTAGCTGCTGTTCAGAGCTGCCGGCTCAGGTTGCAGCGGTTGGTGATGTCAAGCAATCTGAGCGGTGACCCCCAGCTTTAGCTGTCAGAATAGGAATGTGAATGGTTTTCCCCTAGTTTGGTGTGGCTAACACGAGATTAGAGGTGGCAGGGATGACAGCACAGGTCATCTAGGTTCCTCCAAACTACTCATACCTTGGTTTTGGTTGATCGTTGTTCGTAAGAAGGTTAGCCAGCATGTATAGACAGCAGAATGAAAATCATGGATAGCAACTTCACGGGGAGTAAGGGTGTAGAATGTCCTCCTAACTCTCAGGAGCCTGCTAACCAGAAAGCGTGATGCTGGCAGTCCTTGCAACCAAAGGCTGTTTCTCATTGTTATTGACCAAGCTACTCATTCACTCAGGTGATCGCATTCCTCCGTGATCTCACCCATGGCAGAACCTTGAGAGATCCAGGTTCCATAATTAGGTTTTGCTGTCTGACAGACAAGTGGGCTACAACACTGGCCAGATGAATTTAAACCCTCCCTTGAGTCTTTGCCTTACGGAAGAGGCTCTCCCATACTGTAGCTCTAAATCCTTTGTTCTCAGTTTGCTTGAAACCATGTTTTGGTGGCACTACCTTGTCCAAGCTGTTGCAGTAGCTTGTCCAAAGCAACTACTTGTTTGCCTTACAATGCTTTTCATTGGGTGATGAGGAAGAGATGGGGTTTCAGACTGCAGTTCCCACCCGTCACAGATTTAGAGACATGAATGAGGTCCCCCCTCAGCCTCCTCCAAGCTCAAGAGACCCAGCTCCCTCAGCCTTTCCTCATCACAGAGCTGCTCTCCTTCCTTCATCACGTTCGTTGCTCCACACTGGACACCCTCCAGCAGCTCTGTGTCCTTCTGGAACTGAGGGGCCCAGAACTGGACACAGTCCTCCAGATGCAGTCTCACCAGTGCAGAGTAGAGGGGGAGAAGAACCTCTCTGGATCTGCTAACCACCCACTTCTGATCCCCCCCAGGATGCTGTTGGCCCTCTTGGCCACCAGAGCACATTGCTGGCTCAGAGTCACCCTGCTGCCCACTAGGACCCCCAGGTGCCTTTCTCCTCCAGTGCTCCTTCTTGATGATGTTTAATAGCAAGTTAATTTTTACTTGTGCTTTCATTCCTTTTTTGGCTGTTTGATTCATTATTGGTGTTGAGGACTCTGGAGTCCTCGATGTTAAGGCTACAGGATGAATCCGAGTACTTTCCAATCGGGTCCATTATCACCAAACAGAATTAAAAATAAATAGGTTTTGAAAGAAAACAACAACAACAACAGCACAATTTGGACTCCGCTCGATGGAGCAGAGCTGTGTGATGTGTATCTGATTTGCAAATACCTAATTCCATGGCGTGAATCTTCTTTAATTAAACATTTCTGGTTTAGAAAAATACGAAACATAATTATTGGAGAGCTGCAAGGGCAGCAGTAATTACGATCCTGGCTTTGTCAAATTATCCTGAACACTCTATTAAGGCAGCAATTTCTGTAAACCCTCATCCAAAGATTCATCTTCTGCCTTTACCCTGTGATGCTGTTAGAAACTGTTTTGAACCTATTGTGCTTCAGAACATCTTAAACAGCTCCAGCACTTCATGATGGTAAGGGAAAGGGATCAAATGAGGACTCGGAAATGTTAGTCTCCCATAAGAAATCTAGTCAGATGTTTTAAGCTAATTCTATAGTCTGCACTAACTCATATGAAGGAAGATATTAAGTTGGAATTACAGCCAAGGGCAGATCCTTAAGGAGAATAATTTAGATGGTGAATTGAAAAGAGGAAAAAGCGTGTTGGCTCAAGGCAGGAAGGTGACATTAATCTGCCCAAGCATGGAGTTTTTATAGCTCCTGACATACCTGTGAAGTATTGTGTACAGCTATCGCGTTCTCCGTTGGGCTTCCTATTAGAGGCTGTCTTGTCCTAATTTTGCACTAGATCCTGCGTGTCTCTGGAAAGCAGCTGCTGCCTCTGTAAGGGAAAAGGCTGAGACAGAAGTCTGACAAGTTCAAGTGACTGCTTGCAAACTTTGCTTTCTCACTTAAAATCTCTCTCCCTTAATTTCTTTGACTATTGAAAAAGTCTAATGTTTTGGGGAGCTGCTACAACACCTCCCTGATGAGGAAAGGCTGAGAGAGCTGGGGCTCTTGAGCTGGGAGAAGAGGAGGCTGAGGGGGGACCTCATTGCTGTCTCTAAATCTGTGAGGGGTGGGTGTCAGGAGGATGGAGCCAGGCTCTGCTCAAGGGCATCTGGGGACAGGACAAGGGGCACTGGGTGTCAGCTGGAACAGAGGAGGTTCCCTCTCAAACTCAGCAGGACCTTCTTCCCAGGGAGGGTCCCAGAGCACTGGCACAGGCTGCCCAGGGGGGTTGTGGAGTCTCCTCCTCAAGTCATTCCAGACCCTTCTGTCAGTTCTAAACAGTTACCTGTTTAGGTTAACTCATGGCAGCTAAAGGTTACACCTAGAGTATTTCACAAACCAAGTAGTTCCTATCAGCACATATTTTTCTCTTAGATATACATCTGTTTTCCAGGGCACAGTATCCATCATGACCAGTAGAACCCTCAGTGGCCAATTAAGAGAGCAAGCTATCATAAATCTGAGTGTGTTTGTGTATGGAGCAAGATTGAGCAGTAATAGTTCTCTGTTGTCGCTCTCCATTATTTAAACTACAGTTTTCCAAACATTATTTTCCCTAGAACAATAGGACAGGAGGTTATTTTTTAAAATTGTCATTATATTGTTAAAATTTAGAGTGGTTTCAGACCTTAAGGTTTTTGCTTCTCTGTGTTGAGATCACTCTCCGCAAGCCAGAGACAGCTGCTGCAGGGTTTTAAACAAGAGGAGGTCACTCTGCTATAGAAACACATTCTTCTGAACATATTCAGTGACACCACTCAAAGTTAAAATGCTATTTTACATCTAATATCCCAGCTCTGTGAGGCTGGCATTGCTTTTGGTGTTGGCTGATACCTCCTGCCCGTGAGTCAAACCCCTTCGGCAGCTCTAGACATGCTGGCTGGCAGTCAGGTCCAGACTGAGCTGTGGGAGCTATGGGGATCTCGTATAGAGCTCCCAGTAAAACCCTGGTGCAGGGTGATCTCCAGGTTATTGGTGCTTGCGGGCCTCTCCCCAGTTGAATTAGCTCTTGGAGGGGGCTTTCACCTGCTGCTCCTTTAGCAGTGGGAGGAAATTGTGCCTCTCCCAGCAGCTTCTGTCCTGCTAGTAACCCAGAGACAAGGATGCCTGCTCCTTTAGCAGTGGCTCCAGGGATAGCAGCAGCCCTGTGCCCAGTGGGTATCACAGGGTGATGTGCTAGGACCGGCAGCAGAGACTCCAGTTTGGGGCTGTTTTCTGGCTGCTTTTCACTGGTCCTTTACAATTTCAAAATAAACTTGATAGCATTTTCATTTCATTTGTCACATCCTGCTTTTTGATTCAGATCTCAGCCCAGGAAGTCATCGTAAGGATCAGAGAGAACAGCAGCCATCATTTTCCATAGCTCTCCTCTCTACCTCTGAACAATGCAGTCGTAATCCCTATCAGCAGAACATAGGGATGTGGCAGTGTCAGATGTACCCATCAAGATCAGTGAGTTGTCTGCGTGCGTCTGCTTGCATGGCAGGATTAGGCAGTGTTAGTTACGGTCCTAGCGGCTAACACTCGCTCGGGTTTCTCAGAAGCACAGCAGTTACTGTTTTGCCAGTCTGGCAGGCACGCTCAACCTGCCACGCAGTTCAAGAACTGGAAATTGCCGCGATGGAGTCTATGAGAGGGGATTGCTGAACGGCTCCTGTAGGGCAACCAAGGCTAATAGCCTACTGAAGGCAGTAGTGAGGCCACGAGCGTTTATTGTGCGTGTTGAACTGCAGAATAAAAATAGTGCTGTAATAATTGCAGGGGGTGGGTGTAGTGCTCTTTCACTTTTTATATCAGCTGAACACTCAAACATTCATCAGAGGGCTGGATCACACACGCTCAGTTGGGATAAAGCAAGTAATAGGCAGGTTCTGTATCACAGTACCACAGTCTCACAGCACTGATGAGGCTGGAAAAGACCTTCAAGATCCCCCAGTCCAACCTAAAACCAACCCAGTAACCCTAAACATCTGACATATTTGTTTGAATGGGTACAGGAGCAGAGGTTTGTTCTTCTCTGTCACAGCATCGTTGTCCGGAAATAGGCACGCTTTACGCTGCAGATGGAGAAAGCCAGCTCGTTGCTATGGTTACTGTTTACGTGGTTTTAGGTGAAGCTCACGAGTGGCATCTGTTTCATTTCACATGCTGATCCTTGAGTTGCCGCCGTCACTTTTCATGGTACTTAGCCACAGGACAGGGGACTGTGCTTCGGCACCGCCTCCGCCAGCTCCTTGTCTGTGGTGCATTACTCAGCTTACCAAAATGAGAAAGTCCTTCTGAGCTCAGATGAGTTATCTGCGTCCTGATATCAGGTCTCATTAATTCCCAGCTGTAAAGCTGTCGGTTTAGTGTTTTCAGGTGCCATAATCTGTTCAGGAGGGGAGTGCCATATGCTCATTCTTAAGGCTCAGCGCAGGAGAACATCAGCCGGAGACACTTAACAGAGAAGTTTATCAAATGCAGTGCCCGATACAGCTTCCTTTCAAGAGCACCTATTACCCGTGGAGATTCACTTGCTAATACAAATTAGATCTCTTCTCTGGAAGGAATTCTTCCAGGCTCACTGAGAAAATAGTGTGAGATGTGATCCAAGGTTTGCAGGATGGAAATCCTCAACTTCTAGCAGCTAGAAATTTCTGGAGCTCCCTGAGATCATTCTGTTTAGACCACAGCTACCAAAGCGTAGATCACATCTGGAGAGGATCTGAGTTGTGCTGTGTCTTCATGTTCTTCCTTTAAAACAGACATTTCTCTAACCTTTAAAACTACCGAGCCAGATGTTTTAAAAAAGCTCTTTACAGTGACTCAGATGAACGTGAAGATTCACAGAAGCATTGGGGAAGCAAAAGTCTTCTGGCGATGGAAACATGTCAGCAGTGTGTTAAATTAGTAACTGCGTGGAGGCTCGATAGGATGGTTAGCGAGTGCTGCCCTAGATAGGTTGTGCTGACTCTCTGCATTGAAGTAAATCTTTCTGGTAACTTGAGGAGAGGAAGGAGAGAAAGAGGGAATCTGCCAGCAAAGAAAATGATTCCACACATGCTAGAAAGGATCAGGCTGCGTAGAGGCAAGGCCAGCTTCAGGTGTTGGGTCTCCTGCAGCATTAGAACTAAATGGGTACAGGTTGCGTTGAGGAGAGCAACAAAGATGATGGAGGAAGTAAAACAGCTCCCTGATGAGGAAAGGCTGAGGGAGCTGGGTCTCCAGCTTGGAGAAGAGGAGGCTGAGGGGGGACCTCATTCCTGTCTCTAAATCTGTGAGGGGTGGGTGTCAGGAGGATGGAGCCAGGCTCTGCTCAAGGGCATCTGGGGACAGGACAAGGGGCACTGGGTGCCAGCTGGAGCAGAGGAGGTTCCCTATCAATATCAGAAGAAACCTCTTCCCAGTGAGGGTACTGGAGCACTGGACCAGGCTGTCCAGGGGAGTTGTGGAGTTTCCTTCTCTGGAGACATTCCAGCCCCGACTGGCTGTGTTCCTGTGCAACTTGGTCTGGGTGATTCTGCAGGGGGATTGGACTGGATGATCTTTCGAGGTCCCTTCCAATCCCTAATGGTTCTATGATTTCAAATCCTACAAAACACAGGTGAGAGGAGAAAGAAGCATTTTATTAGCCTGCATCTGAACTAGAAGCTGTGCCTTTCTCAACATGTTTCCAGTGCTTTGCCTGTTGACTGTGTCAGAGATGTAGAAGGAGGACTCTTGTATTTCGTAAACCGCGATGACAATGAAGTCCCTAGAATGGAAAGTGGCTACGTTAGCTCAATTGTGATGCCTGTTGCTATGGGAACAGTAGCTCACAAAAATTTATGTAAGTGCTTGAGCTACAGTTCTTATATCTTATTCTAATAGAGCAATGTTTATACTTCCACCAGTGGGTTTCTGCTTTGTTTTACTAACAGAGTTGGGCAGTAACACCCAGGAGCAAACGCTGAATTATTAGACTATTCCACAGAAATATCTTTCCCAATCATTAACTGAGCAGTTTTTGCATTACAGCATAATCAGGAAGATATCAGCCTTTAAGGCTGACTTATATCCCCATTATTGATGCTTGCAATCTGCATAGTTACAGGAAAACACAAACCAGACTAGCATTGTTTAATCTTGATGTTATAATTAAGACTCTGCTTGTCTCCTTCCCGTTCCTATCATTTTTTGAGATGTAGCCAAAACACAACCCATGTTGAAATCATCTTCAGAATTGTAGTCCAAGAACTCCAAGGAGTTTTAAGCAAAATCTGATTTCCTGTTATGGGGAAGCCAGCCAAACCCTTCCATTTGTCTCCTGCAGGGAATTACCTGTAATGCTTTCCACAATGTAAGAAGCACCTACTCTTAACTCTTCATAGAATCCTTAGGGATCAGGAGGGACCTGGAAAGATCATCCAGTCCAATCCCCCTGCCACAGCAGGATCCCCCAGACCCAGTGGCACAGGAACACAGCCAGGCGGGGCTGGAACGTCTGCAGAGAAGGAGACTCCACAGCCCCCCTGGGTTATTCATTCTTTGTTCAATAAGAAAGCACTATATTTGTCTCAAAATCACAAACTGGAATTTGAACCTCGTGTTTTCCTTATGATATTATTTTATCAAATTCTCTAGTTGTTAAAGAAAGACTGGATTATCTGTGTGCAAGAGATCAGGAGCAAGCCAAGCGGAAGATGTTTTCTCTAGAATGCTGTAGTTAGGCTGAGCTTGCAATCCAAGTGAAATAGAGCAGTATGACGAGAAGAAAGCAGCTCTTTATGAATATGGAGATGCACTCCCTAACACATTTAAGATATAAATATAGGAAGCTTTTTCCCTTTAAAAGAAGATAACATTTTTGCAGTCATAACGTGGAATAGCTGCATTTAACTGAGTGCTATTTGCTCTAGAATCTCCCGTTTCCACTTGCACTGACAATTTGGGACATCTGACTCCTTACCAAGCCTCATGAGGAGTGGCTGAGGAGCTGGGGCTATTTAGCTTGAAGAAAAGAAGGCTGAGAAGAGACCTTATTGCTGTCTACAGCTACCTCAAAGGAGGTTCCTGTGCAACTTGGTCTGGGTGATCCTGCTGTGGCGGGGGGGTTGGACTGGATGATCTTTCGAGGTCCCTCCAATCCCTATGGTCTTAATATTTTTAAGAGTATAAATTTGTGAATCTGCAGAGGTTCCAGACCAGCCTGGGTACAACTTCCTCTTGGATTGCTATGACAGCCCCCCTAAAAATTACAGTGCTGTTGTTTTCATTACCACACCTTGGCATGAAGAAAGTCTGAGAATAGCTAGAGGACTTCACAGGACCTCCCTTGGAGCAAGTATCACAGTACTGATGAGGCTGGAAAAGACCTTAAAAATCATCCAGGTCACATTCTGGAAGGGTTCATGGTAAGAAACAGTCACCACAGACACTAAACACCTGTTGGTGATGTAGCCTAGGATCGATTGTCAGGGATGTGGGTCATTGCTGCCTGACTTTTCCTCCCTAGTCCCCCCTCTTTCCCAGTATTGTCATGGATATGCATCTATGATATTTAAAGATGCACACCTTCCTGGGGTGGGCTTGCAGCATTGTAAATCCTCAGCTACATAAATACAGGCTTTGGTGCCAAGCGACGTGACAGCGGCACAAGCTGGGAACGAACAGGAGCAGACCTTGAAGGCTGCCCACAGCAGGCGTGAGAGACCTTGGCATTATCATCCTCCTCTTAAGATGTGGGGTCCGCCTGCCTGTTAGGTGAGCAGGCAGCAGGACTTGTGTGCATTGGATCCAGCTTGACCTCGCTGCTTCATGCTTTTTCTCATCTTTGTGTGTTACACATTTAATCTGAACAGATCCTCAGACAGAATGTTTGGCATCCCCTCGGTTGGGTGAGTGGGCTTAGCAGTATTAAAATCAAGTGAGTTGGATTAATTTCAGGTGGTTGAGGCTGGCCTCATTGAGGTTTCTTCTTCACATCTATATGTTCAGTCGTGCATTTTCGCTCGGGCTCTGCACTGGTCATTTGTGAGCAAGTTTCAGGCCAAAAACTCTTGTAGCCATAATTAGTGTGATACAGTATAGAGCTAATAAAGCCCTGCTGGGAACTGAGATGAAGCCCAGCGCTGTGCTAATGACATCTTACAGGGCTGTTGAGGTAGAAGCTGGCTCAGATCGAATCGTTGAAGCCTGCATTTTTGTGAGGAGCTTTGCAGTGACCCTCAGTACCGATCATCTCGTGTTGGATTTTACCTGCAGTCTGTGTGAAGGAAGAGCTGACTGAGGCATTAGGCTAACGAATCAGCCTTGCAGAAGCACAGGGTCCAGAAAACGCCATGAAAGCTGATCACAAGCGTTAATAGCACCTCTTCAAATATGATCTTTAAGACTGACTGGGAGCGGTACTTAAAATGCACTTTGAAAACGCGAGCTGTGGATGCAGCTGCCTCTCACGAGCCCTTGCACAGCTCTAATCACCATGCTGCTCTTTTCAGGTGGTTTTTGTGCTGATCCTGATTAAAAGGTCAGACGCTTTGTGTACCAGTCATTACTGTGACCTGGCATCAGCAGGCATCAGCGGCTGTTAACTCCGTAGCTGTTTTTCTCCAACCCTTGGAGTAAGGGCTGGAAGCCACAAAGTCTTGAGTTTTGTGTTTCAACGAAAGGATTTTGCTATTGAAAGTGACACAGACTGTTCCTTGAGCGTATCAGTAAGCCACGGTGTGGGGTGGGAACAGAACAGAGGCTGACTGCCAGCAGTAGTTCTTACCCAACCAGACCAGGAGTGCATACTGGGGACGCAGGATCTTAGGTGGCTCTTTTTTATGCTGGTCCTTATTTACTTAGAGAATAGTATCTGTCCCTAAGGCTTAGTGAAGTGTTTCGAATCTGTAAGGCATCAGGCTGAATAAGAACTCACATTAGACATTTTACTTTTATTTGTCTCCATAGAAACTGAATGTTCAAATGTGTGAAGTTATTTTTGCCTTTGGAGTCTTTTCCTGTGCCTGGGAATGGAGATGTGCTCCCGAGCAAAAGCTGCCATCTCAATTAAACTGTGTTGCCTTGTGTACCGTCAGCAGGTGAACGAGATGGTTTCTAGTGACTGGTGGGGTAAAAATAAACTCCAGAACGAGAGACATTCAGAACTCTGTGTTGCAAATAAGCTGATCCGATTGTTTCATCAATTTGCCAGAGTGAAATCCAGCCTGGCTAGAGTACCTGTGGCTGGTGCATCTTTGAAGGGAAACTGCCACAAGGAGGACCACTGAAGGATGGTTATCACTGTGGCTGTGTGAAATTTAACCTCTGTTGGTAGTTTCTCAGCAGAGACGGCCTCTTTCCTTCCTAAGAATGAAGGAAAAGCACCACTGCAGCTGAATGAAAGCCCTCTGTGGTCTGCGTTTTAATGCATAAAGAAACCCTGTCGCCCAAAGGACAGAGAGCTCAGATAAGGAAGAGCTTTAGAGGACGGCTCAGGAGTAGAAGGCTTCCATAGCAGTGCTTTAGAGAGTGGTTGTGGTCAATCCTGTGACTTAGGAGAAAAGCTGTTCTTTACCTTTATTGGATTTATTTGAATAAATCAGCTGCTGGGTGGGGGTAGTGGAGTGAATCGATAGATACTGGTATTAAAAGATCATTGCTTCCTAGTGTAGGTATCAAGACTCATTTTTAAATAAGCAGGGTTTTATTGCAAGAAGGACCATTAGAATGAGTGATAGTAAAACAAAACCAGGAGCAAGAGACAAAAATGAAGACAATATGAAGCCCCATTCCTAGTGTCACATGAGAGCTTGCAGTCATTTGTGTTCTCAGCTGTAAGTCACTAAGGCAAGAGGAGACAAAGTAAAGGGAAACCACAGAAAGTGCAGGAAAGAAGATGCCTAGAACATAGTGGCAGACAGAAGGAGTACCATGCAGAGCCAGAAAATTGTCAACATACAGCAGAGAACAAGCTTGATATTTATACAGATGCTGTGGCACGAACACAAGCACACGTTGCATCTCCACAGCAAAGAACTTTGCTGCCTCCAAGCTATCACACAGGAGAGTCTCTAATTTCTCTTCAAAGGCTTCAGATTAACTACAGCACAGCCACACATTTTGCCTGCGATAAGAAGAATCCATGGGGTGCTAGAAAGCATTCATGAGAACACGGTAAGCAGGGTGTCATGGATAGCCTGCTGGAAACCAGGGTAGTTTGCAAAGGAAAGGAGTACAGAGCATCTTATGTTCAGGTAGCTGTGTGTATTCAGAGCTTTAACTGCATTGTACTGTCAAAAATGTCTGTGTTTTATAGACTGAAGCCAACTCCACAAGGTTATATTTTCTTAGAGTATGCAAAGCCATCTTGTGAGCCAAGGGGATTTGTGTCGTCACCTGAACAGAAGGCGATCTGTTCTTTAACCATACGGAGCAGATAGAATGTGCTGCACATCGGCTGCTACCTCTGTGCACAGGGTAGTCACTGCTGGGTAGTAGATGCTGGCAAATAGCTGGTTAGCTAGGAAATCCCCGTCTTAGGAGCATTCTGTTCTTTCATTTGTCCACTCTCAGACCTGCAAAGCTCTTTCTTGCCTCAAGAATGACAGATGCACTGTCCTATTCTGGTGAAGTGAAAGTTGAACTAAATATGATGCTATTCAAGAATGCTTAACTCCATTCACTTCTTAAAGATGGAGAAAGGCTGATGGAGATGTTCCAGACCCGCCTGGATCTGTTCCTGTGCCACTTGGTCTGGGTGATCCTGCTGTGGCAGGGGGATTGGACCAGATGATCTTTCCAGGTCCCTTCCAATCCCTAAGGATTCTGTGATTCTATGAATTTAAGATGGAGTAGATGCAGCAGCTTGGCTAAGAGTCAGGACTGTCGTGGCCTGATGGTTGCAGAAGGAGCTGCCTCTCTGCTCTCCTGTCTACCTTCTCTGCTGCCAGGCTGAACAGGCAAACTGAGTTAACAGTAGCATGGAACACCCAAGGAACACAGTCAGCACCAGTACTCGCCCAACACTACCAGCAGTACTAGGGCAGCACTATCACAGTTACTCCTTTTCAAAAAGCATACAGTCAGAAATAGCATTGATTTGGCTGCTGACAGTCTCACAGTACTGATGAGGCTGGAAAAGTCCTTAAAGATCATCCAGTCCAACCTAAAACCAACCCAGTAACCCTAAACATCTGCCATCTAGCTCATGCCACTCAGCACTTCATCTAGCCTGACCTTGAACACCTCCAGAGACAGCGACTCAACCACCTCCACAGTATCTGTTGAGACTGAAGCAGTTCCGCCTGACTCTGGTAGAGAACCATTTCTCTTATTCAGCACTGGGGAAAATCAGGGAGAACCAGAAACAAATCCCATTTTTCACAGTTGAGTGACTTGTGTACGTTGAGCCGGATCTAATCTGGGAATTCCTGTGTCATGAGTATGAAATCTGGAACGCTTACCTCCGTCCTCTTTTCAGTTGGGCAGAGGCACAGTAAAAACTCTGCGTTGTGTGTGGTTCTGGCAGGATGGCAGACTACTGCCTTTATATAATAGATCTGTAAAGCTGTCATCTTGAGAATCCTAGAATCCTTAGGGATGGGAAGGGACCTGGAAAGATCATCCAGTCCAACCCCCCTGCCACAGCAGGATCCCCCAGACCAAGTGGCACAGGAACACAGCCAGGCGGGGCTGGAACGTCTGCAGAGAAGGAGACTCCACAACCCCCCTGGGCAGCCTGGTCCAACGTTTTTGGGTTTGGGCTGACAGCCAGCGTCGGATCGATGATGTCAATACAGTACTTGTTCCTGTCTTCTCGTTTTGCCACCAGTTTCTAACGTGACAACTTGTCAAGTGCCTGGGTGAAATACAGACAGAGTGCTTTTATCACCTTTCTGTCATCTGTTTCCTTGGTCACCCTTTCAGAGTACTGACTTTGATTTGTTTGGCTAATAAATACTACTTGGGGCTTGGGATTTATTTGTTTTCTATTGCTCTCTAAGAAGTAGACTCTGATTTCCTTAATGATTGATCTGAGCGGTCTGCCTGCACAACAGGTTGGTCTAAGTAGTTGTGTTTTCACTCCTGCTCTGTTCTTGAACAGAGCAGCTAATGCACATCACCCTTTCCAAGCTGCTAATCTGTGGCAGCAGAGTTCATTCAGTAAGACAGCTCTGCTACTGAGGGCCTGGGTGGGGGTCATTCTGGTATTGGGGAGACGGGGAAAAAAAACCCCCAAAGCCTCACAAATAAATCTGTTCAAGTTCTTTCAAGCTGACATCTCACCTGCTGCAGCAACCTGTACAGGGAAAGCCCAGAGAGCTGCTCTTTGCCGGATCCACGCTGCTGGGCACTGCAAGCACAGTGTGGAGCAATGAAATGTTAGGCTTTCCTTCTGGAAGGTTACGGTGAATAACGGGAGCTGAAGCTGGTGCTACTTCACGCAGTGCTGATTTTCACTGTCAGTGTCTCTCGTGCCACTAAATATAGGGACAGACACTCAAATGGTGCTCCCTGGCAGGAGAGCAGCCAGCTCTGCTCCACAGATGGTGGGTGTCACCTTCCCGTTCTCCGTGCTTGCCTCTGGAGAGGGAAGCGTGCAGGGAAAGGCATGTACCGGGGGACTCAGAGCACCAGTGGAAAGAGCACGCCTTGCTGCCAAGCAGCTCCCAGCTGCTGAGGACTAGGACTCCTGCCTGTTGCGTGACAGGGCTTTGTGCTGCACTCGGTGCTGGCCGTGTGTGCTATCACAGGCGTCTTTAACAGATCAAGCCCTAGCTGAACTTCAAACAGAAATCAGCTGCTGGGGCTGTGGGTTTTCAGTGATGCTAGAGCTCAGGAAGGTAACCTCAGCAGTAACAGACTGTTAGCACAGGGAATTGTCTGAGTAGCCGAGAAATGACCAGTAAAGAACAGAAGATGCTGACTAATAACTGCACCTCTCTTAGCAACCGATCTGGTGTCCGTATTTAAGGCTGCCTGAATAATCTGGGGTCTACACAGGACCCATGGAGTGGCACACAAGACATTCATAGGCACTAGGTGGGTTTCTTTCGTTCTGCAGTCTCCAGTGTGAAGAGGTTTTGTTTCCTGGCTCTTCCAGGGAGTTGGCTCTGGAGTTTGCTTGCTTCAGGTCTCTGTGATTCCTATGCACATCTCTGGAAGGTTAATGTTCACTCGAATAGCTCTGCAGTATTGGCCTGACTTGTTGGAGAACAGTGGAGGAGAAAGAGGCCTGGGGGTCCTAGTGGACAGAGGCTGACTCTGAGCCAGCAATGTGCTCTGGTGGCCAAGAGGGCCAGCAGCATCCTGGGGAGGATCAGAACAGGGGTGGTTAGCAGATCAAGGGAGGTTCTTCTACCACTCTACTCTGCAAGGGTGAGACTGCATCTGGCGGAGTGTGTCTGNTGTTCCTGTGCCATTTGGTCTGGGTGATGCTGCTGTGGCAGGGGGATTGGACTGGATGATCTTTCTAGCTCCCTTCCCATCCCTGCTATGATTCTGCCTGTCCCTTTGGTTACTGACAGCAGTACAAAGACCCACTCTTCCTATGCATTTTCATTTCAAGCAAGAACATTTTAAAAGCTTCAAAATCATGGGAGGAGGGGATGAAAGAGGGACAAAGAGATTCATTATCCATTGTGCATGGGTTTTTTTAACTAACCACAGCACGCAGTCTTGGTTCATTATATTTAGTGAGTCTAAATAGGAAAAGACTGCATATTTGTGTGTTTGTCCTGTCTCACTTCAGCAAGAGGAGATTCACTGTCACTCTGAAGGATGGAATTCAGCAACGTATTTCACTACTGCTTAATTGTCAGTGTCGCTCTGCAAATTGTGTCCTTCTGGTGGAGGCAAAAATCCCTCTACATGATTCATAAATAAACCAGGGATTAAAACTCCATGCTTCACTCGCTCCCAAATGTCTCGTTGAAGCTGCATATTTAACAGCTCTGAGCTACGGTGTCTCTGTGTCAGGTAGAAAACACGAGTACCATTTCATTGAGGGAAGTGTTAATTCTGCTTCAGTGGACGTTTCAGACGTGAGTCACCAGGGAAATCCAGACACCCCCCCCAGAAGAAACAGAATCTGCTGCCAATGAGGCTCTCAGCTCTCTACAGTGCTTTGCAAAAGACTTGGTGAAATACAGCCGCGGGGTTGTGGTATCCAGAGTGGGTTTCACATGCTGCATCACTCTGCCATTCAGAAGTAAATTAAATAAATAAAGAGCAAACTACAGCTTCTCTCCATGGCAACCGCTGCATTGCCGGAGCCGGGTACCGCTTGCCCAACAACTGCACCCTGCAAAACAAGCCAGCAGCACCACAGGGAAGAATCATAGGGAGAGGTTTATAAATGCACCCAGGCTCTCAGGTGTGGACTTTGCACAGAGCTTAGGGCTGTGGGTTTTACCTTTGTTTAGCTCCTCTTTCTTTTGAAAAGAAAACGTGCAACTCATTGATTTCAGCAAGAGCTGTATCTTTACTCGAGCAGGATTTGAGTCTTCAAGACACAGCTGATGTGTGTTATTCCCATATGGTTCCTGGAAATGGCTGTTGGGGGGCACTGTGTGTGTGTGTGTGTTCCTGTGATCTGTGTAAACGCCCGACATCACTTCAAAGGACAGTTCCTCTTTGAAGTAGACAGCCAGGACTAATCACCTTATCAACATCTGAGGTGACATATTGAAGTAGTCATTTGGATCTGTATCCAGACAGAAACTGTTCAGAGTGAGACTCACTTTGTACATCTGTCCTGTCCTAATGACTCTAAATCATGTACGTGTTCTGAACCACCTTTAACCCAGCTTTGTCAGGGTGGGTTTGAGAGCAGCAGTTCTGGTCTGCAGCTTTGTGTGGCTTACTCAGTGCTCCTGATTGTACTCAGTGATCAGTGTTTTGCAGCTGCAGCAAAACATCTGGAATCACCCGTTTGGAGGAGCTGTTGTGAAGTGCAATATAATTAGAAACCTTGTGTGAGGGAGGCTGAGGGAGGGAACCAGTTGTTGACTCTGGATCTAACTGTTTCCTAGGTAGAGGTAGGATTGTTCTGTTCTACTCCAAGAAATGAAAGGAGTTTGCATGTGAGTAACAGCATGCTGACCCTGAGCTGCTGCTGTGTGTTCCCTCTTGGTAGGTTTACTAGCTTCAACTTGTCCCAGTGCTGACTGCTTGGCATTTCTTACTAATGTAAGCTGTGCAGGATGCACAAGTGAACACGTCTCTTATAAATAACCATTCAGCCCTTAAATGAGCCAGATTACTGTGCTGCACAGGACACCGGCACATAGACACTTCTTGAGCCCAACTACCTCCTCTAAAAGCAAACAGTCTGAGCGCTGTGTGTCTGAGATGGGATGTGAAAGGGATTTGGGGGAACACTTGCATTAACCAAGTTTCATCTCCGTGGAAAGCATCGCGAACCTCAGGTTTCCAGTTGGCATGTCAGAGCAAGAGTAACGGCTGTGGTGTGATTTTTCAGTTGAAGCAGAGAAATGACTGCAGGCTGTGAATTAGTTTATGAAATACAGCTGGCTCATTGCTTCTGTCTTTTGTGTTCACAACTTCTCTGAACAGGGCATTGGCCAGGGATGCAGGAGAAGGAGTTCTTTAAGTTCTTAAAGTAGAAATCTTCGGTGTTTCCCAGCTCATAAAATGTGAATAATGACATTGACTGTTCTATCAGGACATCTGAGCTGTATGATGCGGAGAGAGGTGCCTATCAGAGAGAGAGATTATTATTAATATCATTCTTTATTTCTTGGGTTCACTGAACAAGAAGTGTTGGGTGATATTTAATGCATTAATGTATTAGGATACGAGATTGTATAGATATCGCGAGAGAGCTGCTCAGTGCAGAGGATGAGAAGTAGTTCGAAGGACTAGATGAAAAGATGCCTACCTTGTGTCTCCTGAGGGGGTTTAGGTGCTTCCTACTCACTACCTAGTACAGTGTGTTCCACATGAACAAAATCAGTGTCAAAATATTTGGTTCTGAGAGAACATTAGAGATTGCAGGTCTGAGATCTACGTCTTCGCATGCTTTCCTAGAGAGAAAGTATCTGCTTATAAAGATAGGAGCATTTATATTGTATACATATATAAAATATATATTTATATATATAAATGTATATTATATATAAAGAAATACATATATACTATATATATAAAATATATATTTATATATATAAATGTATATTATATATAAAGAAATACATATATACTATATATATAAAATATATATATGTATAGTTCAAATAGATTTGAGAATGTAGATGCTCTTGTAAATCTAGCCCCAAAAATGAGCCCCCTGAGCTTGAAATAGCAGCTCTTTGTCAAAACGATTCCCTAAATCCTGGTATTGCACTGCTATACCACTTCCAGAACAGGGATGTGAACTCTATTTCTTTTCAGAACATCAATTATTGGCAAATACGTTCAGTTCATCAGAGGGGTACGAGCATATATAGCCGTGTGCACAGTGGAGAAGCAGGTAGTGATGAATACCATAAAAAGGAGACCTTCACAGGAGGCTTTTGAGCCCTCCTTACTTCTGCAGCTCTCGCTCTTGCATCTCCATTAGAGAAGACAAGGCAAGGAGCTAAACCAAAAGGAGCTGGAGAATGCATTTCAGAACAGCGTGTAATTTAGTACCGATTGCCTTTACCTCTGGGTTAATAACACTTTTCAGTTGCCAAACCACCTTTTTTTCCCCTATAAAAAAAGAAATCCAATAAAGAAAGGTTTGAAAGGAACGGGGAGAACTGCTTGATCCCTTCAGTGATAGTTTGCTAACAGCTGTAGCGCAGCTGAGTTTTTATGTGTGTCGCGGGGGAAGGCTACACCAGTTACGGTAAATGATCTTATGTTGATCCCCAGGCTGTGACTATTTTCTGAGTGCTCCGTGCCAACCAGCATAAAATGGCCAGGATTCTCATTAAAGAGAGCGTGTGTTTCTGAAGGCAAAAATATTACGAGGGAAATTGTCCGTGTGACAGTCGTGAGCTCCTGCCACTACACTGAGAAAAATATATGTAGTTAGGAATGTGCTAACCCTCTGCACCTTTTACTGGTAGAACAACTGGAAGAGCGTGTTCTGGGAATAGTTCATTCTTCTGGGGGTTTGGGGTGTTGTACTGTTATATAGCCTGTAGAGATCACAGATCACAAGGTATTGAGAGCTGTTATAGATAGGTCAGGATGCCACTGCAGCGGGGCACTTGTAATAAGAGCATTTCAGGAATTACAGCATCATTTGGGCAAGAAATGAACTGGCAGTTCAAGAGAAATGACAATCAGGGGCTGTAAGTTGAGCTTTTCTTAAAGATACAAAGTCGAGTGGCTTTCCTGATGAAACACACACTAGTCATGCAGAAATCTTTTCAGTGCTTTGGGTGATAATCATCAAAGAAATAGGAGCTGAGATCATCTTAACAGTTTGATAGCAAGAAGGAGCTGGTTTTCACACGTTGAATGAAAGGAATTGTTGATTGTAAAATGTATTATGTTAATGTATTTCTATACACAACAGTTGTATGTGTAAATGACACGGGATTGGACATCTCCAGCATAAATATTGCCTAACCTTAAGAATTAAAAGACCTTGTCCAACTCTCAGTTCTAGGCTGCTTACAAAAAAACCCACGATGCACTTATCATGTAGTAAATGCAGTGGATAAATTAACCCAAATAGGAAAACTGGGCAAGATGTGGATGGGATGGAGAGGAGGATAGAGGAAAGGGTAAAACTTCCAGGTATCTTCTTAGCTACTGCCAATGAGTGAGGTCTGTAGTACTCAAGTTACCTTCTGAGAGATCAGCAAAGAATTTGAAGTGAAATGAGTGAAAAAGAGAGAAGCAGTAGTTTCTGTCCTTATCAAAGGAAGAGAGGACAGTGAAACACATTAAGGGCATCCAACAAATATGTTGAGTACTTCCCAGTTTTATCTTATGGATGCTCCATCCTTCTGCGTGCTGGAAGAACCTACTCTCCCCGTGCTCTTACAGAACCCAATCTACCTGGTCATAAAGTTGTACTAGAGCAGAGAAGAAGGACTAAGATTTTATGCACACTTTAAAACTGTACTGATTTACCATTGAATTCATTACC
>VZRI01005740.1:394823-415024 GCA_013397515.1 Upupa epops | reverse complement strand
ATTAAAATATCAACTATATTGTTGATATATATAGAATCATCAATATAGTTGATATATGTATAAATATATATCAAAATATTAATATATATATTAAAATATCAACTATATTGTTGATATATATAGAATCATCAATATAGTTGATATATGTATAAATATATATCAAAATATTGATATANTACTGCCAATGAGTGAGGTCTGTAGTACTCAAGTTACCTTCTGAGAGATCAGCAAAGAATTTGAAGTGAAATGAGTGAAAAAGAGAGAAGCAGTAGTTTCTGTCCTTATCAAAGGAAGAGAGGACAGTGAAACACATTAAGGGCATCCAACAAATATGTTGAGTACTTCCCAGTTTTTATCTTGTGGATGCTCCATCCTTGTGGATGCTCCATCCTTCTGCATGCTGGAAGAACCTACTCTCCCCGTGCTCTTATGGACCCCAATCTACCTGGTCATATTGTTGTAGCAGAGCAGAGAAGAAGGACTAAGATTTTATGCACACTTTAAAACTGTACTGATTTACCATTGAATTCTTTACCTTCACTTAGAATTTTGAAATCTAAGAAATTAGTGTTTTTTCTAGTGTCCATAGATTTGGAATGACCTCAGGCATTCTGAACCTTGCTGGCAAGCACAGATTTCTCAGGTAGAACTCACGTCAGGATTAAAATATCAACTATATTGTTGATATATATAGAATCATCAATATAGTTGATATATGTATAAATATATATCAAAATATTAATATATATATATTAAAATATCAACTGGTTGTCTCAGTTGTCATTGCTGAAGGTCTCATTAGTGGAGCCTCAGCACGAGAGACTATTGCATAAATATTTGAGGATATGGCAGCTCAGATGCCTTGCACACACGTACACATCTTCACCCGCTGTGAATTAAATCTCACCAACAGTATCTTACAAAAGAATAACAAATCACAGCCAGATGATTGCAAGTTTTATGCCTTTATATAATATGATCAGATGGCTGTAAGAGCTGTTTGCTGCCTTAATGTTTCAACATGGGACGGGTATTGTAGCTGCATCAATGTAGGCAAACTAAGTGTGCCCAGGAATGGTGCTGGGCAGTGAAACCATCTGGCATGGTCTGACCTACCTTTTGTTAGTAAATCTGTCAGCCTCCAAAATTCGCCTGGGCATACGGATGCTCTCATGCCAAGTGTCCACTGGGAATGGCAGAGATCTGCTCAACTGCCTGCTGGCAGTACTTTACAACTGCTGTTTTGCTAAGCAGCCCAGGCAAAAAAGATGTCCCAGACCAGTCTGAGGATTTCTCCCCATACCAAACTACCTCTGTATGGGTACCACGAGGCAGCACTTCTCAGGGTTCTCTACTGTTTGAGTTCGTTCTCAAGGCAGATTTCTTCCCACTTCTTTTGCTGTAGGAATAGAATCACAGAATCATTAGGAATGGGAAGGGAGCTGGAAAGATCATCCAGTCCAATCCCCCTGCCACAGCAGGATCACCCAGACCAGTTCTATCTGCAGCTGATGGTCTGGGCAAAACCCTAAAGACCTCTTTGCAGCTTGCTGTTCGTTCAGCCTTGCATTAACTTCAGCCTTCAAGTTTTCCATCATTTCAGACTTTCAATCAGTGCTCCGCTCGTGCTTGCTTTGCATTTTCAGTTGTTGTCATCAATTCCTGTTTGCCTTTAGAAATGAAAGAACCCCTTATGGTAAACAAAGACATCTCTTACCATTCCATTCTCTTCTAGTAACTAAAGCAACGTTCTCCTCACGTGTCTTGCACAACTTGATTAACCATTATTTATTGTTATTGTTAATGTTGTTGTTATTATTATTATTATTATTATTATTATTATTATTATTATTATTATTTTGCCTTCATGGCTCTGTAGTTTTTCTGCAGGCTGTTATCTGCAGAGAGCTAACACTCCCCCAGTGTGGCGCCTTGTCCTCTTAGGACTAAACACTGCATAAAACCATCTTGGTGCTACAAACACATGACTCCCCAAATTAAAGCCCTAAATTGAGGACGGAGTTTGTACACTCTGCAAGCAGAGATGTTCAGAAAGCACAAAGCAAGGTCCCATGCTCTTAGAGCAGTGCAGCCCGGGTGACTCACGAGGAGCAGTTATCAATAGCAGTACCAGAATAGCAGGGACAAGATAAGACCAAAATGCAAACATGAAAAAGGGAGATGAGTTAAGAAAATTTGAGAATTGACCATATTTTATCTTATTTCAGTTTTCATTTTGATGCTCAGTGATGGAGAGGAGGATGTAAATGTTTTCTTACAGGGGAAATAGGCCCCGAGTAAGTAGTGACTCATATTAAGGGGTAGTCTGAAACCTACCCTGAGATCTAAGGATGCATCAATAGAAATGGCCTCTTATTTGCTCAGTGAGTCATTTCTAATGCAGAATATTATCTCCATAGTGTATTTTTCCATTTACTTAGATACTTGGAAAACAATTTCAGTCAGTTTTTATGTTCTGAAAATCTGTCTTCTGGGCTTTGCTTTGTTTTCTCGCAAAGTTTTCCTCCTAGAGGGGCTGGCAAAGACTAAAATCTATTGATTAACATCTAAAGAATTGTTTCACGCTGCTTTTGTCCTTAGACTGATACCAGTTCCTTTTAGAAGACATCCTGACATTGTCCTGGTTCTAGGATTAAGGGTGGAATCCCTTAATTTTAGGATTTTAGAATAAGAGAGATCAGGTGACTGGAATAAAAGGCTATAACTTTAATGTGGAAAAATAAGAGGGGTAATGAGAGGAAAGAGGGTACAAGAGGATTAAGAGACACTGTCCCAAAATCCCAATACAACCAGAGCTGGAGTCTGGAGGGCTGCCAGGCCAGTGTCAGCAGAAAAGTGCCCAGAGTGGGGATGGGATGGGATGGGATGGGATGGGATGGGATGGGATGGGAGGAACCAGTGCAGCAGGTGTGAAGGGGCAAGACTCCAGAGCAGCTGCGGCTGGCAGGATGGTTGTAGTCTGGGAGTGGAGCTCAGAGATAAAACTGCAGGCAAAAGGGAGTCAGGGCACTCAGACAGCAGAGTCTGAGAGGGTGAAATGCAGAGACGGAAAGGATAGGTGCAGACTGTGTCAGGTTGCCATGCCACCTTCCACTTTCCACCCCTTCTTCCTCCCAGAACCCCCTTCATGCTCCTGCCTCACACACAGCATCCGTGTTCCCTCACAACCTTCCATTTAGCAACCTCCCCACTCACCCACTGGCATCACTGCCAACCCAGTTCAGAAGGGAAATGGGAGGGAAATGCCTAGACATCGATAAATGCCAGCTCACCGCAGACACGTGTTTGGATGATTCATTTTTGTAATTATTCACCACCTCCTTTCTCAATGATTTCTGTTTTCCCAGGGGGGCTTTTCCTTCCCTTTATTATTGCCAGAATGTTTTAGCTGAGTAAAAGCCGTAACCGGACCTAGGAATTAAAATTCACTTCATAAAAAGTATTAAAATTCTATCTCTTTCTAATTCAACATAAAATCCCCCAAACCTTCAATTCTTCAGTCACAAGAACACTACTGGTTTGGGTAGTTCGGGTAGATCTCATGTCTCAGAGAAGCAAACGCTGCCTGACTGGGTTGCCAGATTGAATCCACGCTCCTAAGGAACAGAGGGAGTGATCCCAGTGAGAATTCTTTTCCCCTGCTGAGTTCTGGTGATGCTTTGTCGTGATCAAAACATCTTGTAAAACATCTCGACTCTTCAAGAGCTAGAAAATGCTGGGTGTTTTCTCAGCAGCATAGGTGTCAGTAAGACTTATTTTCCTCTTGTACCATGAGGTATGGTTTCATGCAAGTGCTTGATTGGTGTGAACTATGTCTTTTTCATCGTGCTGCTTAAGTACCAATCAAAGAAACGTTGCCCTTTCACACATTTCACCTCCAGAGAAAAGAATATTTCATTTAATTTTGCTGGTTTTAACCTTTTTCTCACTGGTGGTACCCAGAGAGATGACTGTTGTGATGTGGTGCCTCCTGAGTTCGGAGGGGTAGCGATGCTGTGTTGTAGGAGACTGAGAATGATGGAGCGTGTGTAAAGTTAATGGAGAGAAACGTTGCCGTGTTCGTCGCTGATGAGAAGATCTTGAACGTGGTTTGATAAATAATCTCTGATATAAAAAATGTAGTCTGCATGTCAGGGAATGTTGATTATTTACAGTTTAATGAGGAAATTAATTAAGGCACAGCACAAGCACAAAGTGAGAATGCCGGTTGCTTTTCTCAACAGATAATTGGATGCTTTGAAATACTCAGGAGACACAGTTTGAGGCTGTCATAGGGCCTGTTACATCCTGTATAGGTGACTTGTGGGTACCTATTGAAAAGAGAGGTGACTTAGTAAGGAAGCACCAGAAAGAATCTAGAGCCATAAAAAACATAGAATCCTTAGGGATGGGAAGGGACTTGGAAAGATCATCCAGTCCAATCCCCCTGCCACAGCAGGATCGCCCAGACCAAGTCACAGAACAGAACATTATGGACTGGAAGTGATCCAGAAGGATCATCCACTCCAATCCCCCAGACCAGGTCCAGGCAGGTTCCAAATGTCTCCAGGGAAGGAGACTCCACAAACCCCCTGGGCAGCTCCCTCCAGTGACCCATCACCCTCCCTGGGAAGAAGTTATAGACTCAGTCAGGGTTGGAAGGGACCCCAGGATCATCCAGTTCCAACCCCCCTACCATGGGCAGGGACACCCCACCCCAGATCAGGCTGGCCAGAGCCTCATCCAGCTTCTTTGTGGCTTTTATTAAGTTTTCTGATGCTGTTACTGTCTTCAAAGTTACCCATTTTCATTTTAAAAGACCATGAGTGAAAAGTCTACGGCTGCAGCATTTCTACGGCTGCAGTTAGGCTGTCCTAACCTTTCACTTGAGACCCTCGCTGTCCCAGGTTGTGCTCTTTGTTCAGGAACTCTTTTCAGTACTAAGAATTCTTCTGCTAATACTATCATACTAGCAGGAATAACTAGTAGAATAAATCTAGTATTAATTAGGTCTTCATTACTTATACATAAATCTAGCCTTGTAGCATCAGGAAACCATGAGCTAATCACTGGGTTCATGTAGAGATGCTGTAAACTTGGAAGAGTAGTATTTATAATTTATATTCCCAAAGTGAGCCAATAATGGGAGGAATTACTGTGAGCAGTGACTCACAGATGCCATGTTAGGTCTATGTTTGGCACTTCTATTAATGGAGTTTTGTTCAGTATTTCTAACTTTTCATTGGAGTTTTGATAAGAGAAGAGATGTCTCCAAGTGAGAAAGCAAAGAGAAACAGCTCGGGATCTTTTAGAGTCTTCTGGCTCTACTCTTGTTGTGATAGTAGTGTTGTAATGGGTTGTTGCGTGGATCCCCGTGCATCCCACCTGCTGCGGCCGTTAAAGTTGCAGGTTAGAGACCCTGACTCTATTTGAACCAAGAGCTTTCATCTAAAGACACAAAGGGATGATTTAACAGAGCTGCTTATGAATCCCCAGGCAGTGAAACCACTGACTCAGTTTGGAGAAGGAAGGAACCCAGACATTTGAATACATTCCCCCAGCACACATCAGCAGAAACCCCAGTACACAACACAGACACAGACATACGGTGTTTTGTCACTCTGCCCTTACCCTGAACTGAGCAGCCACTTTTATTTTCAACCTTACAAACCCAAACTTTAAACTTTTCTGCAGAAAACACATAAACTTACAGGTTCTACTCAGTTTCTAAAGCTTAACACTCTTATTCTGGACACACTGAGTTCGCTCAGTTGCATAACATTGCAGATGGCAAGCAAGTGCCGTCACAGACAGCATGGACAAGAGTGCCCGTGGATGTATTTTTAACTGCTATAAACTGTGATTTCTGTTAATTAGTTGTGTGGACTAGTTGATGTCGTTAGCTCCAGTACTAAGGCAACAAAGCTGCTGCTGATCAGCTTTCAGTGGAGGTTTTACAAGGACTCTGTGTATATTCCTGGTGCCTAAAGCCCGAGCTGCTATTGCTTAGCAGCCGTTGAATTCTAACCAGATTGAAATTACACATGCTGTAATCACTCTCAATAGAAAGGCACAGTGCGTCTGTGTGGGAACAGAGAGCTAAAGATGGACACAAGCAGTTAATCAGGATGTGGGAGGAAGAAATCTGCACAAGTGAGCTTGATAGCGTTGGAGGTCCTGCCTTCACTATGCAGATGATGGATTTAAGGCTTGATCATGGAATCGTAGAATAGCCAGGGTTGCAAGGGACCTTAAAGATCATCTAGTTCCAGCCACCCTGCAGAGGCAGAGACACCTCTCACCCCAATCTGTATTTGTGCATGGAATTGCCTTGACACAGGTGTAGAACCTTGCACTTGCTCTTGTTGAACCTCATACAGTTTGCATCCTCGAGGCTGTCGATGGATGTAAGGGAAGGGTTTCAGAGTAACGTTTAGAGTCTTTTAGTTCCAGTGGTACCAGTGACAGCAGTGCTGTCTTTAAAAGACAGCAAATTGTGGTCACTGCTGATTCCCTCCTATCCATACATCCGAAAACTTTTGATAAACTCATGTGGAGAAAAACCCCTTCTCCTTCCCTTTAATGGACTCTGCTCATCTTTTTCGCGTTGGAGTGCTGCAGTTGGTGGCAATTGGAAAGCTGAAGTGCAGAGAACATTCGGCTCCTGGCCTTACGTGGAAGATGGAAGTTTGCTTTGTAATGGTCTGAACAGAGAAGAGGTTTGTGTCATCACTGGAGTGGTCATAAGTGTTCAAACCAGCGGGTAGCCAGACATCCACAGAGCTGTTTGCTCACTCCTCTATCCCATGGGATAGGAAGAAAATGCATGGAAGGTGAGGAGACTCATGGACCAAGG
Source organism: Upupa epops (assembly GCA_013397515.1). Classification (NCBI taxonomy): domain Eukaryota; kingdom Metazoa; phylum Chordata; class Aves; order Bucerotiformes; family Upupidae; genus Upupa; species Upupa epops. The sequence continues at coordinate 408,168 of VZRI01005740.1, read as the reverse complement.
TAATGACAGTTTAACAGAGAAAGCAAGAGTTGCAGGTACGAGCAAAGCGGGGTTCATGCAGTACTTTCCATCAGCAGGTGGGTGTCCAGGAAATTAGGGAATCAGCACCCCTAAGGATTACTTAGGAAAAACAAATGCCACAAACACCCCTTCTCCTCCTTCTCCTCCTTCTCCTCCTTCTCCTCCTTCTCCTCNNNCCTTCTCCTTCTCCTTCTCCTTCTCCTTCTCCTTCTCCTTCTCCTTCTCCTTCTCCACATGAGCTGCTGTGAAGAAAACCAGCTCCCATCCAGCATCCCAACCAGACACAGGAGAAACAGAAACTCTTCTTTTTCCTTTTTCCTCCTTTTTTTTTAATCTCTTCTTTTTTCTTCCTTATTCTTTCATTTGGAGGCTGGAGCAGGGATGAAAGTGGCTGTGTGAGAAACTCAAACACATTTTTCTCCCTTTCTACTTGCTGTCACTTGACTTTTGGCATGCCGAACCAAGCTTCCCTCTATCTTAATGAATATTTAGTAATTTAACCAGCTCCAGCTGAAGACGCTAGGAAAGGTCAAGGCAGAACGTCAAGATTCTTGAAGTGCTTGATCAGAGTGTGAGCTTTCTATCCCCAGGCCTGACCTAGATGAAGTAACTGCTGTCGGCTGCTTCTAGGGTGAATCAGTGTCAAAACTAGCAAGTTCCTCTAAAGCAGGTTTGTTCTCTCTTTGGCTGGAAGAGGAAACCTTGATAGAATTTGTACATTCCAGACAAAAAATAGATGTTGCAGGGAGTTGGTATTTTCTAAGGATAGGGGAAAAACAAAGCCCAACAAAGCAAACATCACAAACCCTAACAATAATAGCAAAGCCCAGCTTTATTTACCCAGCTGAGAGTGAGTCACGTAGAAACTCCTCAGGAAAGCCAAAAGGACGGGCTGCATACACTAAGGCACTCTCAGAGGCTGTGCTGTGACTAAGAAACCCTCGGTGCAGCACAGGGAGCATCTAGGACATGATCAGTGGCACTGCTGTCCTATGGGAAATGATTCCACATGCAAGAACTGAGGGTGCAGCACTCAACTGTATAACCCATTCCATGTCTTCTGCTTCCAGTGGCAGAAGCTGAGGCCTTAGGAAGTCATTGATGCTGCTTATCCAGGTGACATCTGTATGTTGGATTGAAACTGGTACTCTTAGAATCCCAGAATCTCTCACATGGTTGTGCTCTGAGAATCACCAGGGATCAGAAGGGACTTCTTCCTGCTCTGTATAAATTCGTGGTCTGTTTTCAGTGCCTCTCTTGTTTTCCTTTGGATGGACTCAACATAAAGTTTAACCAACGGAAGGTCTTTTATGAACAGACAGAGTAATTCGGCTCCAATTAGCTTTTTACTCAGAGAATGAATACAAAAAGTTATAATGCTTTCAAAATAAAGCCATTAGTAATCATTAAAGCAGCAGTCGAATGCAGCCGGCATTACAGCTGCATTAAAAAGTGGAACTGGAAGTAAAACATCACTGCTAATCACTGCCATTGTCCCGAAAGAGCAGAAATTAAGCACTGATTTAAACTCATTTTCAACCCCATTACAGCCAGACCCAAGTGCTAAAAATGTGGAGGCCTTCCTGATGGATTTCTATAGACCCAAAGCAGTTTGCATTCTGAAGCACTCGCACATGGCATTAAGAGACAGCAGTACGGCAGCCGAGGAGCCGTGTGCGACCGTATGACTGAGTAATGGGTACCAGGAGGCCAGATTCACAGTGCCGTCTTGCTGATGTGACTTGACTCTGATGGGGTGGGAAGCTGAGAGGTTATTGTATTCCCTTTGCCGTTTCATTCTGAGACAACAAGGGAGAGAGAAAGGTTTTGTAGTGACAGACACCTCTTCTTATGGAGCTGACAGAATTCCCTAATTCAGCTTCAGCCAATGAGTTTGTCACTACCAGCCCGGAATTGATGTGAGCAGAGCATCTCCGCGTTCATTTGCAACTCTCTGACCTTTCTGGTGGCCCTGTCTGTGGTCTTGAATAAACAAAGATAGAGAGAAGCAAAATGAGTCCCAAAGTAATGATGTGTTTTCCGTTTGTAATGTAATCACAACGAACTCTTGTAAGAGCTTTTATCCTATTTCCCCTGAAAAGGCATCCTGAGTGACTGTGTGGAACATTCCAGCAAGCAGCAGATGCTTGTGGCTGTTCCAAACGGATACTGAAGTGGATTGCAGTTGACAGATACCGTGTTCAGTGTGATAGCACCCAAACATAACGCTACATTCAATGATGTTTTAGCTCCCTGTGTGCGTTCCTGGCTGAGCATCATGGAGAGCAAAGGCAAAGGTCAGGCTGACTTCTGTCCCCAGTGCCTTCAGTGTGCTGCAGATGCAGGAGTAGAACAAATGCCTCACGTCAGTGGCTCTGACTCTGCCAGGGGTATGTGCCCACGTACAGACCTCAGGGAGAAATCCTTCTAGTGAGCAAGGTCTGGAAGTGTTTTAGTTGTGTTGCTCAGGTAGGATTGGCAAAACCTAGAAGAAATTCAGGGCATCCCCCTCCCAGCTACAAACAGTAGTGAGGTGAGCTGAACAAACAGCATCTTTGCTCAGAGCAGATATTTATGCTCAGCTCCTCAGTTCCTTTTTAACTAATCGTGAGGGTTCATGTTGTTTGGCTTTAGTCACTCAACTGAGAAACAGGGGTGAAGAAGCCAGACACCCAGCATTCTCCTTAGGCTCTGGAGAGCTGGGCTGCACACTGATCAATCCAGAGCTGCCCACTTCTCTCCATTCACATTGAAAGACAAGGATGCCCAGGCTCCAGAGTAAAAAGCCTGTGATTGGGAAATTAATTGATAAATTCCTACCTCTGGAGAGATCAGTGGCCTCTGAGGTTAGGAACTAGCCAAGCATCTGTATGCCTTTTTGCAACGTCCTGCATATCGATCCTGCCCAAGCCCAGAAACACCCAGCTTGCCGTTTCGCTTCCTAATTCCACTGACCGCAGAGACAATTAATTCTCCCTCTCCTTCCTTTCTGTTGGTGCCACGGGGAAATCCAAATAACCCAGCGGCTGCACAGGTTGTAGTCAAATGTCACAGCAAGAAACAGAAAGGTCCACCTGAGCCCCGGTGTAATTGGTTTCAGAATGGAGCGTGCCAGCGTGTCTGTGTCCTAAGCAATCACAGAAACACGAGCTATATATTACACGGTTTCTAGAGCAACCAGTGAGGACCCGGGGACGGCTGCACCGACTGTGCCAAACGCTAAACAAATGCATTAGCGAGAAAGCTCTCTGTGGCGAGGGAGCTGGAAGAAGCCTGTTCTTTGTAAAGCACAGCCTTCCCGAAGCTGAAATTGTTCAGGGGTCACTTGTGAACGCATTCCTTTTTTGAAGTCAAAAATGCAGGAGGGGGGGGGAAGGTTTTCGATTGTTGAAGGACCCGGTTTGGACTGGGGTTTGTTATTCCAGCTTGGTGCTTCAGGTGTCTTTTAACTTGTGGAACAGGTCAAAATGTTATGGAAAACTTGTCAGATCTATAGAATGTTCTGTTCTCTTCAGCTCTCGCTTGAGCATTTTATTAATTTCATTCTAAGTAGGGATTTCTCTGTAATTTGCAGTGAAAGTTGGCTATGGGAGGGGAAACCGGTGTCTTTGCTCTTTCTAATGACTTGCAGCATTGCCTGTGGTATAAATAATCCAGGAGAGATGTTAACTGGCAGCACAGATGCTTCCACAAAATCTTGAGGTGAGATTTAACCTGTGGCATACAGCTTGCACCTCAATAGTATAGAATCCTAGAATCATCAGGGATGGGAAGGGACCTTGAAAGATCATCCAGTCCAATCCCCCTGCCACAGCAGGATCACCCAGACCAGGTCACAGAACAGAATATTATGGATTGGAAGTGACCTGGCAAGATCATGCAGTCCAATCCCAGTAGGATGGCTGAGGGTGGAAGGAGGAAGGAAACAAAGACTGGTAGGGGAGGGTTAAAAAGAAAAGAATCCAAAATCTCGGAAGGAGATGGCAAAGAGGGACATTGGACATAGGAGGCAAGGGAACTGGTCAAACATAAAGTGAAAGAAGCAAGTGAGAGAAAAAGACTTGCTTTCCACTACCCTTGAAGGCTGGCAATGATGTGGCAACTAATGCCCAATCACTGGGAAAGACATTAGCCCTGAGGGATGGCTCTGAGCCATTGAGCACAACTTCAGTAGTAGCCACAGGACGCTGAAAGCATAGAACCAACAAATGAGACATCCACAGCCATCAGTCTTTGCCTGCTCCAGCTGCTCCAGACCCAGCAGGGTTCTTTCTAGGAAGAAACCTTGTGGTTATTACTACTTTGAGAGCAAAGAAACGGTCCTGCATTCCATATCTGCTTCAATTGCCAAGGGGAAGCCAGGTATTACATTTATGTAATCACTCTGACTAAACGGAAACCCTGTCAGCTGTCAGTCAAACCACCCCGGAACATTTCAGTGTGCACAGAAGTCCTCACCAGCATTGGCATGTGTAGGAGTGAATATATTTGAGCCCTCCCTCTGCTCTCCTTTCAGCCTTTCAGGCAGTGAAAAAAGCCATAGGCATCCAGACTCCGGTAATACAGAGCTTCATCACCTAATGTCAAAAGGCCTTATTGAGGGGTTTCACTGCTGCAGCTACTAATAGCTAATTTCAGACCGCTGACTTTGCCCTCACATCCCAGGGGGGTCAAAGGGGTTTTGTATCCTACCGTGATAGCTCGGTTTAACAAATGCAGTCTTCTCTGATGTTAAAATGGCTTATTTCTCAAATATTTGAAAGATGGGGACAGTGCTCCAACCTTTTGCCCTCCTATAAAACAAAGCTGTGAAAAGAGAAAGCCGTGACCCGCTAGAAATAATGGTTGTAGACCTCGTGAGTTTTGCCAAATGGTGAGTTAAATACAGTGTGAGGATATCATGGAATCCTTAGGGATGGGAAGGGACCTCAAAAGATCCTCCAGTCCAATCCCCCTGCTACAGCAGGATCACCCAGCCCAAGTCACACAGGAACACAGCCAGGTGGGGCTGGAACGTCTCCAGAGAAGGAGACTCCACAACCCCCTGGGCAGCCAGTGCTCCGGCACCCTCCCTGGGAAGAAGTTCCTGCTGATAACATAGTTTAACATTAGAGACATCAGTAATTATTAGGGTGGCTCTGTAATTGTCTTCTTCAGAAGACATTTGAAATGTATTGAAAGGACTGATTTCACCTACAGTCTGGGGTTTTTTCCTATATGCCCTTTCCATTTTCCACGATCATTGAATCATTAAGGATTAAGGAAGATTATTAAACACCTACACCCATCCAAGACACAAGTGAGACTTCTTGGACCTCCTCAGGTGTCTCCTGTGGATGCAGCTGCATCTCCTTCCAAGAGCTGTCTGGGCAGGAGGCAGATGAATGCATTCAAAAGGCAGTCGTTGCATTTTACCTGGAGGGAGTTAAAAGGATGGATTGTGTAGGAGAGAAGGGATAAAGGGTTTTCTGGAGCATAGAGAAGTCCTGGGCTTACAACAATTGTGATATATATATTGGGATATAGAATAGCTAATATATTCTTTAATATTCCCACTTTTTAATATAGAAGACTCCTGATTTCTCTCAGGGATCCCAAGAAGCAGTAAAAAGGTAAATAGCTCATTGAGGAACCTGACACAGTCATTCAGCTGTGAAGAAGAGAGGAATAAAGGGCTTTTAGGAACTTCCCAGGCTGTTTAAAGCACACAATACACAGAGCTGTGTCTGAGCACAATGTGTTATCACTGGAGGAGTTACTTAACTGACTCAGTCATTTACATTCTAGAAGGACTGAAAAGTGAGTCTGCTTTAACGCTCCACAGCATTACCCATCACCTTCCTGCATTTGTTGCTTCAAAAGGGGCAGGAAAAGGGAGCTTGCAGATCTCTGGGGTAAGAGGCATAACTCCATTCAGAAAGGCTTCCAAGAAGCAAAACGACCCTGGCTGGCTCAGAAAAGGCTGCTGTAGAGAATCGAAGCCTTTTGGGGTGATTGCCACAACATTGCTAAGGCAACCCGTGTTTTGCAGATGATTTTCAGCTGCCAAAAGCTGGGAGGCAGGGGGCTGGTGCTGCCAAGACCAAGATGATCCTTGACAGCTTCTGTGATCCCCTGCAATATATTTCATTTTATGCTTTTTCCAAGAAAAGATCTGAGGAACACAGCCAGCTTCCTCTCCGTGATTTAATATGCTCTGTGCCAGGCTACTCTCTGATAGCTGAAGCCTGGTTTCCTTCTATCTGGAACATGCTTTATGAAAGAGGACAGGCGGCATGAGAGTAGGAGACCAGGAATTCCTGAGACCTACCCTTTAGGGGATGGGGAGGGGTGAATGTTGTGGTTTGCCAGTGTTGGTTTCACCTGAGCGGAGCAAAAGGCTGGGTTTCTGCAATATTTATTGAAGTAATATAGAAGAGAACCGTGGTTCTGTTTGCAAAGCCAAACACATTGTCTCTCTTGGGGGCAACTTCATATGAATAATGAATTTTCTGAGTTATGAAATGGGCAGATGGAAACAGTTTTTTAAATAGGAAAAAGCGAAGAGCCACATTGTGCCACTGGAAAAACCCACGGTGTAAATCCATGTGAGGTTCTGGCTGCTGCGTCTGAAATGAGTGGAGCAGAGTAATGAAAAGGTATGCAAGGAGTGNGTTCCAGCTGGAACCCGTTGCCCCTTGTCCTGTCACCAGATGCCCTTGAGCAGAGCCTGGCTCCATCCTCCTGACACCCACCCCTCACCTATTTAGAGACAGGAATTAGGACCCCCTCAGCTTCCTCTTCTCCAAGCTCAAGAGACCCAGCTCCCGCAGCTTTCCTCATCAGGGAGCTGCTCTCCTTCCTTCATCATCTTCATTCTATGCTGGACACCCTCCAGCAGCTCTGTGTCCTTCTGGAACTGAGGGGCCCAGAACTGGACACAGTCCTCCAGATGCAGTCTCACCAGTGCAGAGCAGAGGGGGAGAAGAACCTCTCTCCATCTGCTAACCACTCCCCTTCTGATTCCCCCCAGGATGCTGTTGGGAAAGACAGGACTGAGGCAGGGGTATGGTAGATGTCTACACAATTATAAATGATGCAGACGTGGACAGCAGGAGTCAAAGATCCATGGGTTTTTTCACAACCCAAGAGCAGGGGGCAGTGAATTGGATTATCAGGCATCCTGATAAACAAACAAGAAGGAAATTCTTTTTCAAATAAAGCATAATTAAATTGTGAAGTGCATTGGCACAGGATGCGGTAGAGGCTATCAGTATAAATGGGCTCAGGGAAGATTAGATGAATCCACAGAGGATAGATCCATTGGTGGCTATTAAAAATTATGGTCTACATTAAATTTTCATCTCAGGAAGTGGCTTAACTGCTGATTGCGGGAAACTAGAAGGGTATTCTGAGCAATCTACATGTTTGTCCTGTTTCCAGCAGCATCCTTTTTGAGCCAGTACTGGGACCAGCAGTCTGGGATGAACAGATCTTTGGCAGATCCAGTGGGAACACTTTTATATGTGTGTGAGATCATAGAATTCTATGACTTGGTCTGGGTGATCCTGCTGGGGCAGGGGGATTGGACTGGATGATCTTCTGAGGTCTCTTCCGATCCCTTAGGATTCTATGATTCTATGACTTGGTCTAGGTGATCCTGCTGTGGCAGGGGGGTTGGACTGGATGATCTTCTGAGGTCTCTTCCGATCCCTTAGGATTCTATGATTCTTTTTTAATTGAACAAATCAAATCCTTAGATGTTTAGTCCAGTCTAGCCTACTCCTAACCTTCTATTCTAGTTTTGAGCAAAGCTTCTCACAGGGGAGAAATAGCGATGCTCATCATATTTTGTATGGATCATTCTAGAAGTGTTTCTGAAGAGATTAATTAATGGATTCATTAATAACTTAGTTTTCAAATATACAAACCCGCTGTTGGAGTGTAAAGCTCCCTTGTCCTGAAGCTAACAAGTAAGGTCTCCTAACTCCTCTCCTGGATGTGCAGGACCCTCGAGAAGGTTCATGTTCTAACGTGCGTTGGATTTGTTACTCTTGTGCAGCCAACTGAAAGGACAGACCCACGGGTTGTACAGTCTAGGCAGAGCCTGTGAGCGTCGTCTCCATGGAAACTGCCCGATTTGTGCTTCTGTTTCATTTGAGTTGTCCATTCCCTTTCCAAATGAAATTGAATGGAGATTCATATGCCAGTCTTTTTTCCAAATCATGTGTGACATTTTAGCCGTCGCTTAACAAGATCTCGAGGAGGCTGTATTTTAGCAGAGTGAATTTATTTAACAATTGAGTTTATAAATGTTTGATTTGATGGTTCAACTTATCCTATTCTGTTCACATCCTCGGGATTCATTTTCTGTGCAGTATCTCTGCCACCTGTTGTTATCAGTTGTCTAATTTAACCTCACAAATGGTGAGAGGCAGGAAGAGTGGTTTGAGTGTCCACGTGAGAATATTCACTCACTTTGCTTCCTGTAAGATCATTCGGAAAAACCATTCTGCAGATGACAAGCACACAGAATGTTAGGGGTTGGAAGGGACGTCAAAAGATCATCCAGTCCAACCCCCCTGGCAGAGCAGGATCTCCTAGATCCAGTTGCACAGGAACAGTCCAGATGGGTTTTAAACTTCCCAGAAGAAGGACAAGGGGCACTGGGTGCCAGCTGGAACAGAGGAGGTTCCCTATCAATATCAGCAGGACCTTCTTCCCAGGGAGGGTCCCGGAGCACTGGACCAGGCTGCCCAGGGGGGTTGTGGAGTCTCCTTCTCTGCAGACGTTCCAGCCCCGCCTGGCTGTGTTCCTGTGCCACTGGGTCTGGGTGACCCTGCTGTGGCTGGGGGATTGGACTGGATGATCTTTCCAGGTCCCTTCCCATCCCTAATGGTTCTATGAAATACAGATCACATGGCAGAAGCATTTATTTTCTTTACATTAAAAGGTACTGCTGTGTCTGCACACAAACATATGAGGATGGTATTTGGTACCCTAATCTACGTGTTCTCACAGCAGTCGTGTACCTGAAGGAAGGGTTACTGACCCAATTTTCCCAACGCATGCCTGTGTTAGAAATACCCGAGTCCAAATCAATTTACCACCAGGGCAAGAGTGTACTCAGAAAGCAGTAGAGGCAGGGTGGCTGAGAGCTTCTCTCAGCCCATTCACTTATCAGGTTTCTCACTGCAGACGTACAGCACAGGTGTATCATCCGACCATGCTTTCCAAGGTTTCCAGAAGCTGTCTCTGGCACAGAACTAAACGTTATTGATAGGAGAAGGTCTCCGTCACAGACACACGTTCTCAGAGTTCAGATTTAATCTGGTTGTGAGTAAAAGGTGAAGAAAGTAGCCCAGTACCTGTGAGGGGAGTTGTTAGCATCAGAGGTGAGAAGTGCTGAAGGTACAACTGGAGGACTGACAGTAATGATTCTTTCTTGAATAAATACTTGATGGCTAAAAAGCAGTAAAATTCAATGTGACTAAAAGTAAAAGCTTAAAAGAAGAGCATAAAAGATGCTAACAAAACCAGGCAGGCATGAATATTGTGACACTAGTAGTACGAAAACATCTGGCTAAAATATAATAGAAGGATACGAGCGTGACTGGCAAAGAGGAAGAGATGCTGCAGATAGCAGCACCTTAAATGCTCTGTGGTTTCAGAGGTGTTGTGTGGTTACAGCTGTCACTGAGTGGATTTAACGACTAGTGGAGAGTTTATGTCTGGGAACACAAAACTACTGGAGTTATTACATAGCTATTTGTTTCTGTCTTTTCAGAAGAAGAGGGTGGCGATCTGCTCAAGTCGGGCTTCAGTTTTCCAGGGACGCCAGAGGAGGAGCTAGGTACAGATACCATCTCTCAGATCACTTGTACTGCTCGTACATCCAGGGCTGGGGGCAGCCACGGGGTGAGGAGGCAGGAGGCTGCTCTGGGGTACAGCTTCTCTCCAGAGCCCACTGCAGGCGTGGCACCAACTGGTGTTGATGAAGGTGGCCAAAAACCTCTCCACCCAGTCCTTCTGGGAATTTCTCACCTGCTATAGAAGGTTAGGAACTGAAAGCAGCAAAGCATCTGTTTGGGGTAACATCTAGGCAAGCAAGAAAAGCGTTCAAGGAAATGACCAGCTCTTCTTTGCCCTCTTTGTTACCTCTTCCAGAACATAATTGCTGAAAGAGTTTTCACTGTTACCTATCAAATCTAAAACAAAAACAACAGAAACAAGAAGAAATTTGAAGTTAAAAGACCCTGTGAGGGAAATCTTGATCCCTGTCACACAGAGCTAGTAGTGAAATGTTCCACTGGCTTCAGCAGAGCCAGATTTGTACCTTGCAGACTGTGCTAAACGGCGTTTCAGGTCCCGTAATTTCATATCGGGTTTGTCACTTGTTTTGTGTGAAATCCATCACAAATTGATTTACATCCAATTACTTGGTGTGGTTATTTTTGGAAGAGAGAAATATGGCAAGTGCTTTGTGTGTGCTCGCTAGATAAAGCTCCCTTTATTCAAAGCGAGTGCTCTTGCACCAGTTAGCGCAACGTTCGGGTCCCCCCTGTATCTGTGCGGGAGCGCATCGCTGCGTTATATGTTGTGTTATTGGGGTACTGTTGGATTGGACAAGATCACTGTAAATTAGACACCTTCTCGTTGCACATTGATAAGAAGATAAATGGTAGTTGCTGTATTAAGGGTTAAAAAACCCAACAGATTGAACAAGGAGCATGAATGCAGGCAGGGGATGTCAGTATGCGTGAATTATCTCTTAGGATTATCTAAAATGAGTGCTATTGCTGCTCAGTTACACTCGTGTCAGCGAGTTCCATAGATGTACAGTGTGAAAATACCTCTGTCGGACTTGTTTGTCCACTTAGGATTACAAAACAAGTTTAAAAATCTCTATGGATAAGTTCCAGAGGCTGAAGCAAAGGATGTGCTTAGGAAAAGACTGAAGAGCCTTTGGGCTGATACCATCAGTAGTGCTTTTCCACTCTCCTTTAGAGAAGAATCACTGTAAAACAAGAGGAGCATACTATGGAAGCTAGACATTGGACTTTTATACAAGTTTGAAGATAGTCAGGTTCAGTGTCGATAAGCTCTGTAGTTAGAGCTGCACTAGCTACTGGCACCTCTGCTGACAGCTGGGGCAGGTTTGTCTGTCTATCCCCCAGTGTTTGGTTCCATCACTTGAAGATGTGAGTTCAAATCCATGAACTGCAGAAACGTTTAGACTTCTGTCAGTCTCTACTTCTTCTTGCTGTTGCACGTGTGTAAACTCCAGGAGAAATCTCAGTCTGGATAGATGCTCTGATCACTGGGCTATGGCCGTGGCTGGCTCCTCTCTCTGTCAATACATTCTATCCCCAGGACTCTGTAATTATTCTGTGAGAGCATCCTCAGTCTGGAGGGTTGCTAGAGACATTCATTCCTGAAATAAAGCCACACAAATGGCTCTCCTTGATAAGTAAAATAACTGCCCCAAGTCCAGGCAGAGTAGAGATGATATTTCTTAAGGCAGAGATACCTCAGGGACTATTCATTATTCTAGACTGTCACTATCCCAAGGAGCTTCATGTTATGATCTCTCTGGTGCTGAAAAATCTCTGGCTCCGGGCTCTTATTTGCAAAATGGTTTAATATTTCCTTGTGAGGTTTCGAGGCTTTGGTGGGGATTAATTAATGTTTGCACAGTATCTCACCAGAGTGGAACCGCTGAATAGTCACTAACTAATATTATTAATACAATGATCCACTGCTTTAATTTGGGAAAAGTATCAAGGGATGGGACTGATCTCAACTATTACATTATTGATTTTATAAAAGACCTCATTAGTTGAAACAGGCAGGAGTGCAATGGGTTCTTTAAGAAAAAGCTTACCTAAGCATTCTGAGTCTGTTCCTAGCTTTTCTTTGGCTACTTCTTTGTTAACAGAGCTCAGGGTCATGAGGATTGTCATGGTTACAACATTCATTCTCACTCAAACAGTCCTAGGTTTCCACTAGGAATAGCTCAAACAAGCGACCTAATAATAGGTGGCAGGAAGGGTGGTAGGAGAAAGCGGGCTGCCCGCGGAGGTGGTTGGGTCAGTCCCTGGAGGTTAGGCTGGATGAGGTGCTGAGTGGCATGAGCTAGATGGCAGATGGTAGGGTTACTGGGTTGGTTTTAGGTTGGACTGGATGATCTTTAAGGTCTTTTCCAGCCTCATCAGTACTGTGAGACTGTGCCATCTCAAGCAGCTCACTCTAAGTCTCATGAAAATCCCAAGTTTTCTTCTAGCTGCTGGTTCTAAAGTCTGAACCACGTTAGAAAATAAACTCTTTAGGAAAGATGCTTCTCTAGGCAAACCAGAGGCGTCTCACAGTCTCATTTACTTTAGAGGGTTAAAGCACCCAATTACTTTGGGTGTCAAAAATAAAGGGTGGAATCTTAGCAGATGGGAAGTGGCCATAAAGAAGAGTTCATGGCTGGAGAGGAAATCTTGACTCCATCCACAGGACAGTCTGTTTCCAGGTAATAAAATCTATAGGCAGGTGGTTTGCTATGGAAATAGAGACGTCTTTTAAACTTGCAAGCAGTTTTAAATGCAAGATGCCCTGCTATGTCTTTGTTTCACCATTTATTTGCTTACTGAGACTAGCTGATCAGATACTTCAAGAAGACTCCAGTATAGCTCTAAATAATTCCACTTCAAATCCTTCCTTTTCCTGGACCCAGAAACTGCAGAGTAGAAATTTACTGATGCGGTGGGTACTTGTGATCACAAGAAATGTTAATGAAATAATGGGGAGTGTTTTACAGAAAATAGATGTTTGAACTTGAAATTCCTTTTAGTCTGCTTGAGAGCTTATTGAGTTAATTAATTTCACTTATAGAACACAATTATATCACGTGACCTGAGCATCATCTAAAAAGATGCTAACGATCCTGCATCGTTAGCTGTTGGGCTGTTGGCAACAAACAATAACAATCTGCAAGCCAAAAGCTGTTTCCTAACATTAAACAGCTCACAATAGTAGAGAACCTTGCCTCTCCCATTAGTCCCAAGGTCAATTCACAAACAGGAGAAGATACTGAAAGGATATAAATTAATCAAATAAGTTATTGGTTATGAATTATTCATCCATTTCTGCTACAGCATACAAACAGGTTTACACGTTCACTGCTTCACCGAGAAGCAAATATTTTTGTTCTGAATGATTTGTGCATTCTGATCAGGCTGTCAGACTAAGGAGCCTTCCAAGTTCAGCTGCAGAGGGAATGTTTCTTTTTCTAAATGCCATGCTATTGTTTTACCACATCTGGGCGACTGATTCCAGTGTCTGCACTGGAATGAATGGG
>VZRI01005740.1:383845-394793 GCA_013397515.1 Upupa epops | reverse complement strand
TATCACCAGATGACCTTGAGAAGACCCTGGCTCCATCCTCTTGACACCCACCCCTCACATAGACATGAATGAGATGCTCCCTCAGCCTCCTCTTCTCCCAGCTCAAGAGCCCCAGCTCCCTCAGCCTTTCCTCATCAGGGAGCTGCTCTCCTTCCTTCATCATCTTCCTTGCTCTACGCTGGACACCCTCCAGCAGCTCTGTGTCCTGGAACTGAGGGGCCCTGTAACACCTGGGCACATTTCCTTAGAATAAAGTCATGGTGGGCTGCCTCCACAGTCATTGCAGGCTGCTTAGGCTCTGTCAAGAGCAGGACAATTAGGACTGGCCCAACCAGGGCAATGGGTGTGCTTGCAGCATGGAGGTACACGACCACTGCTGTCTCTCGCAGCACTATCCACCCACATCGGTCAGTCTCTGTCCGTCTTCCTCATGGAATTTCACTGCTTGAGTTTCCACCTTTCAGTGTTAATTTCTTGTGCAATTCCATTTGGTTTTCCCTCTTTTTACCCAGTCGTTTCTCTTCATAAATAATCAGGCAGCAGTATTAGGATGCCCTGTTTCACACCTGTCAGGGGTGTGAGCACTTGCACCCCTACCCTGTCCCAGGAGCAGGGTTCACCTGGGGGGTAACGGGTGCAGGAAGAGGCAGTTCGTATTTGCAGCGTTTCTCACAGACCCAAAGCAGAGCTCAGCCAGGCAGGAAGGAGACGGTACCCTGATTTGAACAATTCCCACTCTGAAGGTTATGGAAGGAGGGAGATTGTCTGCTTGTTACTATGGAAACAGGTTTAAAAGGGAACTTGCCACCATCCTGCTGTTTCTTCCTGCACCCCATAGGAAAAATCAGGATGAAGCCTTTTCCGTCTCAGTGGATGGAGCTGAGGAGAAAAGTTCACAGTACAATGGCAGAGCAGCAAGAGGCAGCACCAAGGGTGAGCAGCTGAGCAGATAATGATGAACTCCAGAAAGTAAACGAAATCATTTAGTTTCGATCAGCTCAAAATATCAACTCGGAAATCTTCGGTGAATCAAACCGCTTCGAAGAGCTGATGCTGAAGCAAAGAGAAAATACAGTGCTGATTTCCTGTTCGGATGGTTTCAAAGTTGGATTGAATTGAAAAGTTGAAAGGATTTTGAACAATTTTGTTGAATTGAACGAAGGATCCTGTTGGATTTTAAATTGAACAGCAGTGCCCTGCTGCAGTGATCAGTGCTGTTGAGAACTGATGCTCAGATTACCCTTTCTCAAAGATGACTCTGTAAAATAAGCAATAGATCTTAGAAGATACCCGTGTTTTAAACACACAGTAAAAGATAAGTTAGAAGGAATGGCTGATAAAGACTCTTGCTTAGAGACATTAGTTCTTGCAGTGCCCTTAATATTGCAGAGGATGCTAAGCTTAACTCCGTGTTACAGCATGAGAAATAAAGGAAAGATATAGGAGAATTCCAGAAACACTAAGCAAGGATAAAAATCATGAAAGGAATGAAATATTCTTTTATTCATGTTTGTATTTAAATTAATAGCAATTAATAAGCAATTTAAATTAATCCCTGAATAGAAACAGATTTGTGTTGCACACCTAAGTTTCTTTTTAAAAGCAAAATCTGGTACCGTTTAGTAGTTCCAGGAATAATCATTCTAATTATTATTATTAATTATTATTGATAGTATGCTCTGCAAGGTTGCTCTCAGTATGTAACACAGGAAAAGGTCTGTGGAGACATGCATTTCTTTGGAAGGTCAGACATGTCTCCAGTGTTCTTAGATCGATCCCCTGTAGCAAAGAGCAGAGTTCCAGGAGCTCTAGCGAAGCAGAGTTCTCTAGCTCTCACTCTAGCCCTTGTTTTTTATTGCTTGGAGGTTTTTAGACCTTTTCCCTTAGAACATTACCGTACTGTTTCTAATTCATTACTTCAGTGTTCTTGATCCATTTGTTCTTCCCTTGACACTGAATGCCACAAGAAAGAGGTCTCAACACTAAACAAACTGTTAGCAGTCCCTGAAGACAGGCAAGCTAACATCTGCTTGGAGGGAGAGAACGATTTGCTTAGTATCACAAGGTCCACAAGAGAAAATTCTTCGTGTACTTGTGCTCTGGTGAAGCTGAAACAAAAATCAACCCTGTGCTCAGCTATATTTTTCCTCTGTTCCTATTCCTGTGTCTGCTTTGAGTTGCCTATACCTCAGTGTCCTCTCAGTTCTGTGGTTCTGGTGACGGTGCATTCCTTAAGGCACTAAACATTGGTATCCTCAGTTGCTTCTACAGAGTCACTACCCCAAGAAAACATCAGAGCTGCTGGGAGAAAGATTAAAATACAAAACCTTGCATTGCATTCGAGATCTTCAGGATGCAGACTAACTCCCAGTCCGATCTGCCACGACTGGACAGACGTGGCGTTATTTGGTTATCCCAGCATCTTCAGTTTCTTGTTAAATTACCCATTAATATTGGAGCTTTACAAATTCTCTGAGCTGTGGACATTAACCATAGATACACTTTGAGTCTCTTGCAAACTCTAGGAAATCATGTTAGCTTAATTGAATTTTAAGCTAGCACATTTTTCTTCACGTTTCTGGCAGGCTAAGAGCTACCACATGGTCAATTACACTGCTCTGCTACCATACAGTGATCCATTCAGCCACAGCTCTGCTGCCTCTTTGAGCCCTGAACAGACCAGACCTCCTGAAGAAAGTTGACTGAGTAGTACAAAGCACGGATGACTGGATAAATGTCTGGATTACGGTGTAAAACGTTGAGTGTTTTCAGAGGGCTTGGAAGAAGAAGTCGTGGTCTAGGACACGGGACAGGTTTGATGCTCGAAGAAGAGCCCAAACTGAACGGGAGTGATAAATTTAGGAGGTGCACATGTGAGAATGTGGGACAGGATCTAGTATTAGTTACTCTCTCTGGTAAAATTAAGAGGGGTGAAATTGCTTTTGGAAAATGCCCCCTCCTTATAGCAGTTTTAATTGTTTAATTATTTCGATAATGTTTATGAAATGCCTGTAGTAGTTTACGACTACTGGGTTTCAGAGAAAAGCACGTTCCACAAAGCACATAAAATGCTGTAAGGCCACAAAAGCAATGTACAGAAAGCAGTATTTTTCTGCAGTTGCCCTGACTGAGAGTCACAAGGAATCATGAGAGAAAGAATCACAGAATCATTAGGGACCGAAAGAGACCTTGAAAGTCCAATCCAGTCCAATCCCCCTGCCACAGCAGGATCACCCTGACCAAGTCGCACAGGAACACAGCCAGGCAGGTCACCATCTATTAGATTATCTATTAGAACACGTATTGCAGCACAATCAGACCACGACGTCTCATATTCCTATATGAGGCATGCAAATGTGTGGAGCTACCTGGGCTATATTTAATGCTGCATGATGCCTAAAGAAACCACCAAGGACCTGCAGTTCTGTGCTGGGGGACTAACTTAAATTAGTTTCTTATTCCTGACTGACTTTTTTCCCTCATTCTGAATCATTGCAATGCACTTCCTTGGGTTTGTTTGCTTGCAAATGCATTGGTGAGACGTAGTGCAAGAGTTACCTTCATGCAAGATTGTGGCACAAAGGCTCCTGGTTGATTCTGCTTTCACAGAAGAGCCTCCTTCGGCCTTCCTCTGGCTCACACCACTGAGAAAATGAAAATCAGCAAACCCACAGGCACTTTGGGAAACGTTACCTGCACTCCCCTTCCCTTTTCTGTTAAAGAACTGCTTTCCACCTCTCCTGGGATTGTAAGAACTAATGCACTCATTTCTGTCAGGTGCTTTGGGATCTCTTTATGGGAAGCACAGACTAACTTTAACACACAGACCATTATTATTCCCCTGATGATGTTTGGTAATGTCCTGGGTTAAGTACCATTAATTAAAGTGCTAGTTATGTGGCTGAATCCCAGGGCACTATTATAATTCACTGTGTTGTCTATATATAGCTGTACTTCGAATGGGATCATCAAAATTATGTTACTTCAGAGAAAGAGTTGTATTTCCTTCTGTAACTACGTTTATGCAGGGCATTATAACCTAAACAGAACAACAACCAGAGTAATCAGCAGTACCAAGTGTTTATGTGAAAATAGCCAAGAATGGAGTAAAAGGAGCTGGTATAGAAGCAAGCCAGAAGGGGATATATGCACACGTGCATCAGTTCACACTCTGATAACATCTGGAGGTAACACTCAGATCCTTCAGGGTCTAAGTCCCACCCTTGACTTTAGCGTGGCAGGGTTTTATTGGCAGTTGAAAGCTCCGTTCATTTGAAAACATGATGGGGAGCTCTGTGGAAATTAGTACGTAACGAAATTAACCTAAGCATCTTCCACTGCAGGAGATTCAGAGCTTTCACGTTATGAGGTTGCTGATGCGAAAGACTTGCAACAAATTGCATTCTCTGCTGAAGGTTTCATGACATAAAGCGTATTAGTTGAGTTAAAATCGAAGAGATAAGGCTACTGATGTCATTTGTGACCATATCCCAGCACTGAGTTTTCACCAGCAGTAGGAAGGTGATTTAGGAGCGTTTGGTCATGTGCTTAGAAAGTCTTCAGTGTGCTGTTGCCTGCTGTGTTATCTCTAGAGGCTGCTGGCAGTTTTGTTAATAAATCCAACAAGTAGCTCTTCTCTGGCTTCCATTCTGGTTGAGACCTTCAACTTCCCTCTATTAGACACCTGTGCGAGATCATTTGGATTCTTTAGAGCGAATCTGCAGAAAGACTGTGCTAAGTGGGTTGTATAAACAATTAATGCATCTGCCTGATCCTCTGAAGGACTGACTCGCATCCTATATCTTTGTCTGCTTTTGAAATGGTTCATAAATAAGCTGAAATTGGAGAGGGGGAAGTGAATGCCAAAATAAAATGGAAGCATTTCCGAGGTTTTTAATGTTGTGGTTGTAGCGTTCGACAGCTGCAAGAAATTGCAGGAGAGGAAAAAAATAAATCGAGAGCTTCGGTATCAAAGTCTTTGCTTACAGGTTGTTCTTGTTTAGTTATCAGCTTGTTTAATAACCACATCTATGGAGCACCTGATCCATAGGGCGAACTAACTGAGTAGTTAAATCGAGAGCTTCGGTATCAAAGTCTTTGCTTACAGGTTGTTCTTGTTTAGTTATCAGCTTGTTTAATAACCACATCTATGGAGCACCTGATCCAGAAGAAGAAGTAATGAGTATATAAATCGAGATCTTTGGTATCAATGTCTTTGCTTACAGGTTGTTCTTGTTTAGTTATCATGCTGGTTGAATAACCACTTCTTTGGAGCACCTGATCCATAGGAAGAAGTAATGAGTATAGAAACCCCCATAGCTTGTGCTTGAAGCTCTTGTTTTTATCAGGAATCATTAAATAAATAACTATTTTGAAATAAAAGGGGGAAACTCCCTAATAGCCAAGACGTGACGTGGATGGGGATAGTAGGAAAACTTCGGGACTAAGGGTAAGAGATGGTCAATAAATATGAAATGCTTATTCATAACGTATTCCATGATCTGAAAATCAAGCTTTATTCCAATGTGTTGTTATTCCTGCTTTTCTCTCTGCTATTTATCACTTTGTTTATGAATCCTGAACTTGGGAGCCTGAAAATGAGATTGATTTGAGAAGAGGGAGTGGAGTTTGTGGTATAAAAATGGCTCAATGGAGAAAGAGGCTGTTTAGGTTAAGCTATGCAACTGAGCAAGAAATAGAAGCTAGACCCATGTAATGATTGCCTGGACATAAAGCTTTACAGGGGGGTTCTAAATAACAACTAGGAAATGGAATATGTCCAGATATTCCCTAAATCTGAGTAAATTGTAATAATGGGAGCCTTCCTAACGTTTAGAACTATGAACAGAGAGTTTTGCAAAGAGGAAAAAGCTAGATTCCCCCTGTAATTTGCTCACAATGAAAAAATTGTAACCAGTTTTCCAATTTTGAATGAAATTCCATGAAGGGTGAGAGTTTCCATTAAATTCAGAGAGAGAAAGAAACTTTAGTTGTCCAATAGACTTGGATTTTGCAAGTTATTCTTTAATCAGGCACGTAACGTACGTTTTATGTGTTCTCCTGGCAGACCAGCAGTACTCATGGTCGCCTTCTCAGCACTTCAATGAAGAAAGATACTCTCCTGCTCCGAGGAATATGAAAGGATTATCTGGTAGTCGCAACCAAGCACAGTTATGTTCAGCTCATACTTGTGGCTTAGCATCCCCTGAAGATTGTGAACACGCCCACGACCATCTCCACCATGGCCAGGAGCCAAGGCAATCGTATCTTCTCAGCCCCACCGAGAGTTGCCCGATGGACCACCATCGTTGCTCGCCACGCAGCTCCATCCATTCTGAATGCATGATGATGCCCATGGTAATGGGCGATCACATGTCAAGTAGCACTTTCCCCAGAATGCACTACAGCTCTCATTACGACTCAAGAGACGACTGCGCCATGTCTCACGGTAACCCTAAGATTAACCGTATTCCTGCAAACCTTTTGGACCAGTTTGAGAAACAGCTTCCTCTTCACCGCGATGGGTTTCACACTTTACAGTACCAGAGGACCTCAACAGCTGCAGAGCAACGCAGTGAGAGCCCGGGAAGAATACGTCATCTCGTTCATTCAGTCCAGAAACTTTTTACTAAATCTCATTCTCTGGAAGGATCATCCAAGGGCAATGTTAACGGAACAAAGGGAGACAGTCGAGGGGACGATCATCATCACGGGCACCATTCCAAGCATAGCAAAAGGAGTAAAAGTAAGGAGCGCAAACCGGAAAGCAAGCATAAATCTGGGATGAGCAGCTGGTGGAGCTCTGATGATAATTTGGACAGCGATAGCACTTACCGAACCCCTAGTGTGGTAAATAGGCACCATGCAGATCATATATCCCATTGCTATCCTGAGGCACTGCAGGGGCATTTTGGGGATCTTTCATTGAAGACTTCCAAAAGTAACAATGATGTGAAGTGTTCGGCTTGTGAAGGGCTAGCAATGACCCCTGATGGTAAATATATGAAAAGGAGTTCTTGGTCCACACTTACAGTAAGTCAGGCGAAAGAAGCTTATCGCAAATCATCACTGAACTTAGATAAGCCTCTGGTTCATCAGGAAATCAAACCTTCCTTGAGGCCATGCCATTACCTTCAGGTAAGAGGAAGATTTTGTTAAGAATTATAATGAAAAAGCATCAGTTTATGCTACTGACATCGTAAAAAATACAAGAGTCATGTGTATCTCTCAGGGAATACCTGTATGGCTCGCCTGACGCGGAGAGTCCGTGCCCCTTAGAAAACCCGAGCCCTTTTCTTTGCCTGTAGGACACAGATTAAAAACTATAGAAGCGATATAAAGTAGTTTGAGGTCACCAATGCTTTCATCATAAAGTGATATAAATTAGTGTAAGGTCAGCAGATGTGTTTTCATCACCGGGGCTCACATGGAGTATCTCGATGAAATCCATATAGCAGACTGTGAAAGGGGCAGTTCTCTCCCAGCAGCCTGGAGGATAGAAGTATTACAAATACACCAAGGGTGACTTTAAAACCAAGCTGTGTGGATTTCTATTTTTAAGGTCTTTTATTCCTTTTCTCTGGGTTTTTGTCATTAACAGGAGGATGGATTTACTGGTGCAGTTGATTGCTTTGTTGTGATGATGGTTACTCACAAACTTCCTTTAAGTCACCTAAGATGATACTGAACTGATTCTCCAGGCTGTCCTTGTTAAAAGTTACCTGGGTACCTCATGGAGATAAATACTTCAGGCCTGGCACTCAGCCTGTTTGAGGTGGTGTTCTGCATATTTATTTTATTAGCAGCAACCGAGATGCTCCCACTTTCTCTTACACACTTATACCTGCTGATTGCTGCCATTTGCCACCCCAAAGTCATGCAAGTGTAACTGTTGATGCTGCTGCATTGTTGATCTGGATCTTAAAGTTATTTGGGTTTAAAAGATAGCTTCCAGGAGACCTTATTTTAGACATTTGATTCATTTTGGAACAGGCTGCCCATGGAGGTGGTCGGGTCACCGTCTCTGGAGGTGTTCAAGGTCAGGCTGGATGAGTGCTGAGTGGCATGAGCTAGATGTCAGATGTTTAGGTTTACTGGGTTGGTTTTAGGTTGGACTGGGTGATCTTGAAGGTCTTTTCCAGCCTCATCAGTACTGTGAGACTGTGGTTTCCCTGCATTGTTATTCAATCAGCTTCAGTATAAAGTGAACCAGACGGTCAGCCAGCACCAGGAGAGCAGAGTGCAGCCATTTCTAAGGGTCCACTACCAGCATTCTCCTTCATGATCAGGCCTTTAATTTCTGCTTGAAGTGCAGACAAATGGAGCTACAAGTGCATTTCTGGGCACCAAACACTTGTGTCATCTCCCTTAGCAGGCAGAGTAGCCCAAGCGGATCACACATGCAGTAAAGTGCACTTGTATCTGGTTTTAGCTGTAGCAGCTGCTACTGTCTCCCATGTCGTTTTAATTTAAATATAAATTACGTTAAGGAAAAGATAGATGAGTTGTAAGATCCCTTCTGTCTTCATTAGCTGGTTTGGTTAATTAGGTTCAGCAGTTAATACGGTGCAATGACTTTGATTAATTTTGCTCTGGGTACCGGTGAAAAGCAAAGCTTTTCAACAGAACAAAAAGATATATAAACTAAAGAGAGGTGCTAAAATAGTGACTAAAAACACATCGCCTGCAGTTTCCAGGGCAGAAATACCTGTGACTGCTAGTTCGAGAGAAGTTATTCCTACCAAAAAGAGCCGATAGATGGGCAAGAGCGTAGCGCTCGCCATCGGTGGAGTTCTGGAGCACAGCGTTACGTGTCACTGATTAATATTCCTCCCTCAGCCATTCAGCAGCCTGGGAAGCAGCAAGCCATCGAGGTAACCGTACCACGAGGTACAGTGAATAAGTCAGCAGAGCAAAAGAAAATAGCACGTCGTTCTAAAAATGACTTCAGCCCACCGCCGTCTTCCTGGGTTAAGTGCTGGCGTCATCCGGTGCAGCAGTGACACTGCTAAGTGTGTGGGTAATATCAGCTGAGTGCTCTAGAGGATGAAAGCAACGCAGAAGATCTGGTCCCTTAACAAAAGAACGAGACAAAAAGCAGCAGTTTCAACAAGGCTTTTTTTTTAATTATTATTTTAATTATTTAATGATTATTTTTAATTATTTCTACATTTTTCCAGGAGCTCTCTGGGAACAGGACATTCCCACAAACGGGAGGATTGTTCTGGAGAGGCAGTGCTACCGCTTTGCACTCTCCCTGTGCTTTGCAAGAAGGGATGGATTTGTACTCAACATTAATCTTTGTGAAACTTGACTGGATCTGTTTGCCTGATATGAAACTCATATCTGAACTGCAGAAGCTACAGCCAGTGCTCTACTGACTGATGCTTGCTGTGTAGTTAACCGAGCTAGCAGAGTTTTAATGCTAACATCTGCATCACCTCTGCTGCCTTCACAGTGATTTATGACCATCTACTATTCCTGAATGAACTGGGTTGATTCCACAACAGGAGAACCTACTGCAGACAGTAGGGTGTTAGGGTGAACTGCATGCACACAGGTTGGTTTGTACAGTCCAATATAGTCCGACAAGGGTGCCCCGGGTAGCCCTGTGCCCTCCCAGTCAGGAGCAGACAATAAGCAATACAGTGGGACTGTAAATGCACTGCAGTCTGTTTGCAGTGCAGCATCTGCTGCAGCAACTGAGACCCCTCTGTGGGGTTATGCCAGGTCAGTAGGGGTGGAATTCTCCCATACGTTGTGGGAACTCCAACTACTTATAGTTGTTCCTTAGAGTCATGGAATCCTTAGGGATCAGGAGGGACCTCGAAAGATCATCCAGTCCAATCCCCCTGCCGCATGCTGTTCTACTCATAATATCCCTGAAGAGTTTCACTTAGGAATTTAAGACTATAACTAAATATATTTATATAAAATATATATATATTTATATACTACATATACATTGATATACTATATATATAAAACTATATAATATTTATATATATTTATATATATATTTTTATAAAACTATATATTTATATATATATATATATAAAATTAAAAATTAACTAATACAACTGATATTTCCTTTTATTTGTGGAATCCTGACTTCACAAAGCCCGGGTGGCTTCTTAACGCAGACGTTCCAAGGGAAATAACAAGAAGAAGTGAATACCTTCAATCAGTGCTGCGACTTGAATTACCGTGTTAATTGGTGATACCACAGCACACCTCTCCCATACCCGTGTCCGTACTCACACTGTCCAGAATTAATTGCTGGAGCTTGTTTTCCAAACGAGCAGAAAGTTTTCCGGGTTATTGTTTTCATATCTGCCAAAACAAGTCCCTGTTGCTGTGGAAATGTCAACTCTAAGAGTGGAAAAGGGAGGCTGTGATCTCACTGCCCTTTAATCAAGGGGAATTGTCCTCCTTTCTAACGTTAGTACAACGTGTCGGCAAAGTGGTTTTCAGCAGTCACTTCACCAAAGCTGAAGGCTGACCTTTGCGGTTGATACTCAAGGGTGTCACTAGGTCTGGAGAACCTTTCACGTAGAGTGACTTGTGATTTTAGACACTCCGGCCAGTTGCAGCTGTCAGAGGAGGCTGCCAGGGACAGGCATTCAGGGCTGTAATGACTTCCACGCTCTCCAAAGCTGCAGGTTTGCTGCCTAGGGCAGACCCAGCTCTGCTTCTGAGCTGCTGTTGCCGATTTTCCTGCAAGGAGGTGGCTCTGAGTATCAGTGAAGCAGTCAGAAAGGGTTCCTTGGGTTTTTTCTACTGCATTTGAGCTCCTTACAGTGCTGTCTGTGAAGGCTGCTTTTTCAAGCAGAGTTGTGGGTGTGTTTAACTGGCTGAACGTCTGTATCATAGCATCATTAGGGATTGGAAGGGACCTCAAAAGATCATCAGTCCAATCCCCCAGCCACAGCAGGGGCACCCAGACCAA
>VZRI01005740.1:359344-383645 GCA_013397515.1 Upupa epops | reverse complement strand
CCCTTTCTGATCCCCCCCAGGATGCTGTTGGCCCTCTTGGCCAGCAGAGCACATTGCTGGCTCAGAGTCACCCTGCTGGCCACTAGGACAAGGTCCCTGGCATTTCCAGTAGGGGAACTGGTCTTTTGAAAAGTAGACAGGGGATTAAGCTTTACCTCATAGCTAGGTGGGTTAGAATTCTCCTTTCACCCTGCACGCTAAGTGTGGGTGTCTGGAGTTAACTTTGAAGTTGTCAAGTGCTGGGTTAGTGGTTTGACTTGATGATCTTAAAGGTGTCTTCCAAGCAAACAGTTCTGTGATTCTATGACTCCAATTTCATTAGTCACAAAGTCTGTTCTCCACTGTCCTGTGCGGATAGATGGGCTCCATTCACTCAGCAAGCATGTTTCAGGCGATTCAGTGTACCTGTCCCTGTTCTATCTGCCAGGAATGTTTGTAGTCAGCTTGAGCTGCTGATATTTTGGTCTCCTGGGCCTCGTCTGCTGCCCTGTCAGTCAGGCAGTCCAGCTGGCAGGTCTTTTCCTGGCTGCCCTTCACCTGTAGTGAGTGATGAGCGTAGGTCTTTAGCCTTTTGATGATGGGGTTTGGCCAAATTTGCATTGTAATTAAATTAATTCAATTTATAGAGAAAGATGTAAAGGAAAATGCAGCAGTGAGCTGGCCCGAAGAGAGAAGAAGCAACTCCGGGAGCATAACTATGGCAAATTAATTGGCAGGAGAGCTGCTCTTAGTGGCAAGCACGAGATGTTCCAAGCTGTGGGCTTTAATGCTTCTGTGGGCTTCCATTACTAAAATCACTGCTACCTTATGCTCCAGCTCTGCTGTCAAAGTGCATAGCATCAGGGAAGTCTCCTTGGCACTGCCTCCTCATACTCTGGACAAGCTGAGACCTCTTCTGCACTGTTTTCTGCAAGCCAGCCAGCATTTCCCCAAACGTTCCCTGGGCACGGTTCGTGCCTTGGCGTGGGCCAGGGATGGTTCGTGGTAGTCACGCTGGTTTGGAGGCAGAGATGGCACAACGAGCGTGAGTGTGGAGTGCTGCAGGGCAGCTGACCTCCAGGCTGTACAGCGGGTTGTCGTTTACTAAGGCATACACAGCCCTAGGGGAGTCACCACTCCGTTTTCATCCCTCTCTCTTGCTTGTACTGCTGACTGCAGCCACACAGAGAGTTGGAGCTACTCGCCACATCAAGCTGAAAACTCATCTTCCACAGTCTTTGCTGCTAGTACTGTCCCAGGCATCCTCCAGATGGGGTCTCACTAGTACAGAGCAGAGGAGGAGAAGAACCTCCTCGATCTGCTAAGCACCCCCCTTCTGATCGAGAGCAAAACCAGTTAACAGTGTGCCCCGAGGAGGGATCTGAGGTGTTGAACCAGTCAGCTACTGTGGAAACCGGGTTTTATTGTCAGGTATTTCTCTCTTCCCTCCTGCAAAAAGCCAGACTAACAGGGTCTAGAGGCCACAGCCAGTAATCAAGGGGATTCCATCAGTGTCAGTACCTTCAGAAGAAACTCCTAGTAATTGGTCAGTGTTCCTTCTTCAGCAAGACTTTTGAAAACAGAGGAGGTCCAGCTTCCATCCCCCATTACAATAGCAAGAAAACTTTCTACCACGGTAGAAACTATTTCTCTTTGCCTTGCTAGGATGTCATCTGTTTTCATCTTGTACGCTAAGGGCTGTTTTTCTGAGGCACCTGAAAGAAGCTGTGAAGTGAAAGAAAATACCTTGCTTTCATTTCAGACTCTCTCCCTCTTTCTTCTCTTCTCCAGAGGGGTGGGAAGGAGTGATTTCTCAGCAATTGACCGGGCTGAGAAAGCTTCGTGTGACAGAAATTACCTATCCTAGTACATGCGATCTCGTGTCCTTCTCCGGATCATCTGTAGTCTTAATTTCATGCACAGACAGCTGCTTCTTCTAGTAAAACATGAAATTGGTGTCACTAAAAGAAGGTTTAGGCCGTCGTGAATATTTCAGTGCGTTTTACATCTGCCTGCTAATTAAATTTCACAGGGTTCCTGTGAGGTAGGTAATCCTCGTTTTTAACCTTTGCGAATGAAAAATACGAAGAAGCGATTGTCAGCTCCCTCAGCTGAAGCCTCGTGTTTAGAAGGGGCTTCATTTGAGCTGGTAGAGCGATGGGCTGTGTTTTAAGCAGCTCAGCAGTTTATTCATGGAACGCCTTTTGGATCCTGAGAGCTGGAAGCAAGCGGCATAGAAGTGGGTGGAACAGCTGGACCACATCTGTTTTCAAACACCAATGGCTTTAGCCAGTTTAACCTCTTTAGCTAGATCCCAATTTGAGATTAAAAAAGAAAACTCCACAAAACATCTGGAATTAAGCAGACAGGTGAATATTTCATTGGTTCTTCCCATCTTGACATCAGTTTTCCTTAGATACGAGGTTGGGTATTCACACTGCAAGCACTAGTTCCTGAATGGGAGCCCTACGTTGCCTGTTTCTGGTTAGATATAAGGAAAACCTTTTTTCAGCTGACTGTGGCCAAACTTGGAGGAGGTTTGTGGAGTGTCTTACCTTTGCAGATACTCAAAGCCCAGCTAGACACATTCCTGGGCAACTGCTGTACCTGATCATGCTTTCAACATGAGGCTGGACTAGAGGACCACTAAAGTCTCCTCCAACCTCATAGAATCATCAGGGATCAGGAGGGACCTGGAAAGACCATCCAGTCCAATCCCCCTGCCACAGCAGCATCACCTAGACCCTGTCACAGAACAGAACAGTACGGATTGGAAGCGACCTGGAAAGATCTCAGTTGTTCCATGATTCCCTCTAGTTCATCCTGTCAGTTTGGGAGATCCATCCCTGTTTTACCTGACTGCATGCTGTTGCTTACACAAAGAACCTGTGTAGTCTGAGAATCAGGGGATAGACATATTGCTGAAGGGCAGTCAGGAGTCCAAAATCCTTTGCTTCTCACAGATCTAATCGAGCACAACCAAGACACCCAACAGGAAGGTATCCTTAGGGATAATGAATCCTTTGTTCTAAAGCAAAAGGATTCGTTTTCATAGCAAGCAAATCTCTAGAGCACCTCCTGTGAGGATGTGAGTTGGAGTTTCTTCCTTAGCTTGTACAAGGTCATACCCTCTTCTCAGTTCCACAAATGCATTGTTAACAGCAGGCTGTAAGGCAGCTGGGAGCAAAGACCCTGCTTTCTTTGTTAAGTTTTATCCAAACACCCTTTCACATAAAATTCATACAAGTGTTTGGCCCAGGGACTGTAGCTAAGCTCCTTCATTCCAGGTGAATGCTGTGGCAAGGAGGTTGGACTAGATGATCTTCCAATCCCTAGTGATTCTGTGATCATGAGGCTGTTAACACACTCTCTCTTGCACATGAAGTCCTCGTCTTAGCTGCACTCCCTGGGCAATCTGTGAGGGGTTCATGAAAAGGCTACGAGATACTAAAAGAGGAGGAGAACATGACTTGATTTATCAGCCCTGGTTCTCCTTCCTGAGCACTCTAGCTGTTACAGCCCACAAGGTGGGGTGATGTCTCACACTTCCACAGCTGTTTCACCAAGGAAGGAAAGAATAAGGCTGTTCAGTTCTTTGAAAACCACATCTGAAGGTGGTCCTCATGAGGTGTCTCATGCTGTCAATGGGAAACAATAGGAGGGCCTTTCTGCTGCCTGTAAGCAGGCACAATAAACCCAAGAAGGACCACATAGGTGGAGGGTTTTCTTCATTCTTTGCATTTTGGTTGCTAACTAAAGGGACCTTTTGGTTTTCGGAAGGAGCTAACTCTCCTAAATGCCTTTATGGGGAATTTAGGGTCATAGCATCATCAAGGTTGGAAAAGACCTTCAAGATTATTAAGTCCAGAAGTCCACCCTGCAACCTCTAACCACCAAATCATCAAGGTCTTACTTCAGGTTCTGGAATTCACCCTCAGAATCAGCTTCATAAGATGGACTAAGTACCAGATGCTTTAATGAAATCAGTCCTAGGTGACTAATACAAGACATCAGGTTGAATCAGCAGCAGAACAATGAAAAGATGCCAAATCTCCTGATCCTGCTTTGCACTCCTAACAGCAGCAGCGTATGAAGGGTATGAAAGAGACAAAGAGACTCTTCATTCTCTGTAATAGTTATAACCAAATCAGCAGCCAGTAACAAGATTAAATGAAAACTTCCAGACCTTGTCAGCTTGTTGTTCTTACAAAAGGAAATTCATATGGTAATAGGCAGTCCAACTCCTCCGTGGATAGAAACTGCATGTACAAGGATTCCTGTTAACATCTACAACAGGAGGCAGGTTCTTTGAGACATTATAAATATCAGCACTCATCACTATATGCAAGTAGATAATTAGGGTAATTATTCCCAATTAGCAGCTGCAAGTGATGCAGATGGGATCTTCAGGGGCTGGTGACTATTGTAAGAAAACATTCTGCAGGGTCCTTTTCATGGTTTGGAAAGTACACGTTTCATGACCCTCACTCATGCTCTTCAATGGGTTTCAAAATAGAAACCTGTCCTGCTGTAGGGTAGTGCGTCTGCTCTTCATGAGTGACTGGGTCTGGGTGGTGCTGCTGTGGCAGGGGGATTGGACTGGATGATCTGTCGAGGTCCCTTCCTGGGAAATCATTAGGGATCAGCCTCCTCTTCTCCAAGCTCAGGAGACCCAGCTCCCTCAGCCTTTCCTCATCAGGGAGCTGCTCTCCTTCCTTCATCCTCTCCGTTGCTCTACGCTGGACACCCTCCAGCAGCTCTGTGTCCTTCTGGAACTGAGGGGCCCAGAACTGGACACAGTCCTCCAGATGCGGTCTCACCAGTGCAGAGTAGAGGAGGAGAAGAACCGCTTTCAATCTGCTAACCACCCTCCTTCTGATCCCCACCACCACCAGATTTCAATTAGTACCTGAAGTAAACGCTGAACCTGGCCACACTGGGACCCACCTATTGCTTCTGTTCTCAGTCCATGAATTAAAACGAACTCAAGGGCTCTTCTTGCTAGCTTTTGAAGCCAGTAAAAGAAATCCAGCTGTTTTCCTAGTCTGCATCTAAACTTCTGCCAGACGCCATCATGAAACTTGCTGTCCAGGCTCTTTTTCCTTCTGTTCTCTGTCTGCTGCAGCTTTGCGTGGCTCATGGGTTAAAAAAAGCAGCAATAGTTTAAACATGAATTATTTTTACTATGGGAAATCCTTCTGTGCCAGTCAAGGCGTTAGGAAGGGATAATTGGTGTGTTTGTGTGTACAGTGAGCATCCCGAATGGATAAATTCTTACTCTGGTTCTAGCTTTTGTGTGAATTCATTCAACTTACTCATTCTGAAAGCAAAAGACACAGGAAAACGCCAAACTAAGGTTCATCCTCGTGAAGCTTCTTAATCACAGTGAATAGTTTCAATGCTTCCATGCCCAAAATCAGCCGTTCCTATCTTTTAAAGGAAGATTTCAGCTTCAAACAGCACATCAGCCTGTGTTTCCTCCAGTTCAATCCAGTCGTTATCTGGTTATTTGCACATGGTCTCCCAGACAAAAGCAAGCTGAGAAACTCATCATTTTTTGTTGCATTCCAGTAAGTACAAGGTTATTGATCAATGTCTTTTTAAACTTCCAATTTCATTATCTTTGTGGTAAAAATGAAGAAGTTTTGAGCCAAAATAATTATTCTATGAAAAAGTTAGGAGTCTTTTTTTAAAAAAAATAAAAGGAATGTTAAGGCTGAATATAATCATTCAGTCTGGAAAATTGAATAAGCATAGCTTGCAGTGTGTGAGACCCCCTAAATGCTTCTTCAGTGGCTGGGTTTTGTTTTGAGCTGCTGTGATATAAAAGTAAAAAAAGAATATTGGAAAGTGAGGGGTGTTTGTATGGTATGGGTTAACTTTTCTTAATGCATCTGTGTAACTCAGTTAATAGTGGAATCATAGAAACATTGGGAATCGGAAGGGATCTCAAAAGATCATCCAGTCCAATCCCCCTGCCACAGCAGGATCACCCAGACCAAGTGGCACAGGAACACAGCCAGGCAGGGCTGGAACATCTCCAGAGAAGGAGACTCCACAGCCCCCCTGGGCAGCCTGGTCCAATGCTCTGGGACCCTCCCTGGGAAGAAATTCCTTCTGATATTGATAGGGAACCTCCTCTGTTCCAGCTGGCACCCAGTGCCCGTTGTCCTATCCCCAGATGACCTTGAGCAGAGCCTGGCTCCATCCTCCTGACACCCACCTCTCACATAGACAGGAATGAGGTCCCCCCTCAGCCTCCCCTTCTCCCAGCTCAAGAACCCCAGCTCCCTCAGCCTTTCCTCATCAGGGAGCTCTTTCCTTCCTTCATCCTCTTCGTTGCTCTGTGCTGGACACCCTCCAGCAGCTCTAATAGCAGAGTTAATAGCAGTGCCAGCTGTAGATAAATTAAAAAGCTTAAGAAAACACGTTTATTTTGTGGGTTTAGGAGTCTGGCTGTTCCAACCAGCATTACATGTAAATATATTTATGGTCTTCTACCATCTCAAAAGATCCCCTTCCCCTGACATTAATCTCATACATACTAGCTCTCAGAAAAGAAATGAGGAAGATATATCACATTCACGGGCTTCCAGCTTGGGAAGATTTTTCATGCTTCCTTTCCAATCACCATCTAATACCGAATAGTATGAGAAATTCATTTCTTCGAATGATCTGATCCACATTTCACTGAGATTCATGCGTCGTCCTGTTACTTCACATAAAAATATAACTCCTGCTTGCTTCGTATATTTTACATCTTTCTGCTCCCTGCAATGTTTTGTCTCTTCTTCTCCAACTGCATTTGCAGTCTCTTTCTCTTCGGAGCTTTTTTGTTTCATTTAATACCTCTATCTTTAGTTATTCACCCCTTTTAAACCTTCATTTCCCCCTTAATCCCTTTGTGAGACTCAAAGCACCAGTCTGTTCTCGGCTACGTGAACTCATTCACGTGCCTGGATAGAGCAGCGTGGATGGTAGATGGATCGTGTTAGCACCTCAGCCCTGCTCCACTGATACAGTCTGTCACATCCTTCTCTTTCACCATGACTCATTATAATGGATTTCAAATATCCTTTAAATTAAGTCAATGCTTAAGTGTGTTTCTGGATTAGGACCAGAGGACTCAGCAAGCTGGAAGATGAAACCAAAAGCAGCGACTCAGCAATACCGCCAGAGACAGGCTTTGGGAGTTATCCATAAATCTTTAAACAAGGCTGGAAATGGGAAGATCTGTTCCTGCTCGGTTTGTGGTGCAGAGGGGTACCCACCAGCTGTGCATTAACTCGCTACCAACCCTACTGTTTGAAAAAGCACCTCAGCTGCATGAAAGCAGCCTCAACCAGTGGTATTAATTAACTGGCGTTGTTCCTGATGTGGTGCAGCCTCTGTGAGCTCTCTTAACAGTCTCTACATTAAGAGAAAAAAATCGCAGATTGCCATGCTTGCTTTTTTTCCCCTCATTTAAGTTCACCCTAAGTCCAAATCCTACTCACTTAAAACATAGAATGGTTTAGGTTAGAAGGGACCTGACATACCACCTAGTTCAAACACTCCAGCCATGGGCAGGGAAACCTCTCACTAGACCAAGCTGCCTAGTGCTCCATCCAGCCTGGCATTCAACACTCCCATGGATGGGGCATCCCACAGCCTTCCTGGGCAACCTGTTCATAGAATCATTAGGGATCAGAAGGGACCTTGAAAGATCATCCAGTCCAATCCCCCTGCCACAGCAGGATCACCCAGACCAAGTTGCACAGGAACACAGCCAGGTGGGTCTTGAATGTCTCCAGAGAAGGAGACTCCACAACGCCCCTGGGCAGCCTGTTCCAGTGCTCCAGGACCCTCCCTGGGAAGAAAATCCTGCTGATGTTGATAGGGAACCTCCTCTGTTCCAGTTTGCATCCATTGCCCCTTGTCCTATCACTAGGTGACCTTGAGAAGAGCCTAGCACCATACTACTCACACCCACCTGTTCCAGTGCCTCAGCACCCTCACAGTGAGGAATTTCTTCCTAAGCTCTAGTGATCCAGTCTAAATCTACAGTATTTAGACTTGTCCTATCACTAGAAGCCTGCGCAAAAATTCACTCTCCATCCTTCATTCATTCACCTTTCTGAAAAGCCTCACACAAAGAGAGTTGCTAAAAGACTCTCAACTTTTACAATGAGTTCCACAGACCCAGCTATCAGTGAGTTTTAGATCTGAGACACCTGCTGATCTTACTGATTATCAGCTGAAAACAACCTGTGCAGGAGGCTAAGGTTCTTACTGCAGCTTAGAGTGTGTCCATGGAAAGATGTAACTCCACTCAGGGATCTTAGGAATTCCTCAGTGGTCTGTGCCTGAAGAATGAAGACGTAATGACATGTCTCTGTACAACTGAGAGCTTGAAGGGGATCCCACGCGGTTCACATGTGTGTTTTATCGTCTCCATTAGGTACCTCAGGATGAATGGGGAGGGTACCCAGCTGGTGGGAAAGATGAAGAGATCCCCTGCAGAAGAATGAGGAGTGGGAGCTATATTAAGGCTATGGGAGATGAAGAAAGTGGAGACTCCGACACCAGCCCCAAGACATCACCAAAATTAACGGTTCGCCCAGAGTCATTATTGAAATCCATCGGACAAAGACCACTGGGAGATCATCAAAAGTAAGTTTCATCTACCTCTTTATACACCTTTCTGGGAGTTGTCAGGACTTGGGTAATGCTATTCTGTGTCTTACAGGGAGTGGTCGGTACCCATGGGAAAACACAGCGCTTTATCATCGTTGCAATGGTTTATGTCTCAGTGACGCGGTCTCGTACTCATTTAAATGCATCGTGGAGGGGTTTGTTTGACTGGGGGGGTGTTTTCAATCCACGTTACCTGCATTATGACCTCTTAGTAACCACAGCAAATGTTTAAACTGTAAGAAATTCTAGAGTTATATTTGTTTTCCAGTAGATCATCGTGTTTTTATCCTTTCACTGCATCATTTTGTAAATAGATGGTAAGAAGAGTGTTGAGGATTGTTTCATAGAGGCAGCCTGACTTCAGATCAGCAGCTGCTATTAATGTGGCCACGTATCTACAACCTCCTTTCAGGTAGTTGCAGGTAACAATAAGGTCTTTCTATTAAAACAAAGAGTATGTTTCAAGATGAAAAGGCTTTCTGTCGAGTCCTGAAGGCAGGTGGTTATTAGTAGGTGAATTCCAAGGGCTCTCTCTTCAGCCCATTTTCCATTTATTGCAGATAGACTGATCAAAACATAATTGATCAAACCACGAGGTGGATGCAGTGTGCCAGGGTTTCTAGCTCTGCTGTCCCTGCCGTTCCCAAAGGTTTTAATGGCACAGTTACCACCAGGTGTAGTCAGGAAAGGAAGAAGAGCTTTGTACTATGAGGGACTCTGCTGAGAACTTGGCACCAGCACTGCACTAGGAACGACTGAGCAGCCAGGCTGCTGCTGGCAGGTGTCTTCTCAAACCTCAGCTTTCCTTTAAGCTGAGGGGCAGCTCGTGCAGAAGCGTGACAACTGTCTTGCTACTTGTACATCTGTCTTGTGAAAGCTCGCAAATGTCAGCAGTCCTAAAGAAGATGGGAAATTTATTGTCTCACAGGAACACAAAGCGCTCATCCTTAGCACAAGCCGTCTCCTCCCAGTGGGTCTCTCTATCCCTGTCACTATGGTTACCTCTTATTTCTGGTGGATTTCTGTAAAGGATATAGCAAGGGATGGTGGCTGGGGTGCCCTCCTTCTTCCTCTGGTGTGGCTACGTAAACCCCAGCTCATGCCAGGAAGTCTATGTGCCATGCTGCCAAGGTTTTGAAGAGCATTTCTGTGTGTATAGCAGGGCTGAGGGGCATTCCTGGCATGTGAGGAATGACATCGTTCCGGGTGTCAGCTGCATTAGCTGTCTTTTCAGCTTGTGGATGGGAATGGAAGAAGCACAACCACAGAAGTAAAGTGGGGTTTACACTCTTGTAGACTCTGATTAGGTGACAGGAGGGCTCAAACTTGGGCTCTGACAGAGCTCTGGTGGACCTGCAGCAAAACAGAACATAGAATCATAGAATCCTTAGGGATTGGAGGGGACCAAGAGACAGAACTAGGGGAAACAGCCAGAGGTTGCAGCAGGGGAGGTTCAGATTGGATACGTGGTGGAATTTCTTCACCAAAAGGGTTCTCTAACACTGGAACAGGCTGCCCAGGGAGGTGGTGGAGTCACCAACCCTGGAAGTATTGAAGTGACATGTAGGTATAATGCTGACTGGCATGGTTTAGTGGTGAGCTGGCTGTGCTGGGTCATGAGTTGACCTTGGTGCTTTTCAAGGTCTCTTCCAACCAAAACAGTTGTGTGATTCTGTGTGTATATTTTACTGTGAATGGGAATAACAAGCAAGTGCAGGGTCATCCACCTTTGGTTTCCACAGATGGCACAAGCAGGGCATATACCTACCCGCTGCCATGTGATCACCACCTCTGTCAAGCTGCCAGCATGGCCAGCATGACCCCTAGCCCGCTTTCAGCCTGAGCCACCTGGCTTGCTTCTACACAGTGCCCAGGCAAGTTCTGGGGACTAACTCTGCTAGACATAGCCACTCATTTATTAGGATATGAAAGTTTAACTGGGCATGCCAGCTGGCCAAAGGGACTTAGTAGTGGACTTAGCTTAGATGTGAGGATAGCTGTAGCCAACACGACTCAAGTTTTGCTGGATTTGTAAGAAAATAAATATACCTAAATATCTGTATCAGTCACTGAAGAGAAATGCATTGCAATTCTTCCTTTCAATGCCTTTTCAGAAGACTAAATAGCCTGTAGCTCTACTCAGTCCTATTACATCAACTCAAGGATCACGATAATGTAGTATTATTGTTATGAAATCTCATTGGAGTGAAGTATAATGCAATAAGGCTTGCTGCGCAGGAGACAGGACACAGGCTTGAGCCAGCTTCCTTTCCAACGTTTTGCTTTCGTGGAACTGTGCCAGAAACCCCATTTCTTGTGGAAATTACCCTGAGTCCCAGGAGAAGAGCATCCGTTTTGGTAATGCATTGCATTCGTTGTGGTTTGACATGCAGAGTCTTTCAGATGTCAGGTTTGGTATTCTACGAGCGAGTACAGGTCCTCTCAGTGAAGCCTGTTGGCCTCTGTTGTGCTGTGATGCTACTGAGGGTGGGGTTCAAGCTGTCAGAAGGTAATTTGCTTGTAGAAGGTGCTGCTAGGTGTTTTCCTTCACAGTGAAGTTCAGAGCATGCTGCTGGGTATTTTCCTTCACAG
The DNA here is from genome assembly GCA_013397515.1 of Upupa epops. Taxonomy (NCBI): domain Eukaryota; kingdom Metazoa; phylum Chordata; class Aves; order Bucerotiformes; family Upupidae; genus Upupa; species Upupa epops. Next base: position 372,398 of record VZRI01005740.1, on the reverse strand, counting down.
CGAGGTTCAGTCGTGTTGCACACTTCATGTAACTGGTACCTGAAACAGAGGCAGTGTCTGCACTTAATAAGTTTTGTGAAATCCTGGGAGGGAGACCAGATGTCAGTTGTTATCTGTAAGGTAGTATTTTGGTCCCTCTCATTTTCAGGGAGAGAGTATTTAACGAACCTAAGTTACCTGAAGGATCCGGACAGCACTGCAGCAACAGCACATTGCATTTGCAGCATCTTCATTGTGGAGTGCTGCAAAAGATTGTGAAAGCTGCCTGACCATTTAGTCCCAAGGCTTAACGGTAGCATTTAGCCCAGAGTTAACACTCTCTGTTTAACAGAGATTGGTAAGACACAAATCGATAGCTGATGTTTTCTGGCAGACTGCTGTAGGAAAGGATAGCCCAGATACCTTAGGCTGATGGGTGAGCACACAGCAAAGTATCACAGTATCACAGTCTCACAGTACTGATGAGGCTGGAAAAGACCTTAAAGATCATCCAGTCCAACCTAAAACCAACCCAGTAACCCTAACATCTGCCATCTAGCTCATGCCACTCAGCACCTCATCCAGCCTGACCTTGAACACCTCCAGAGGTGGTGGATGAGAGGAGAGGATGTGGGTGAGTGTGCACACGTGCAGGAGCATCTAGAGGTGAGTGTGCACACGTGGAGGAATGGCTGTGGGTGAGAGTGCACACTTGGAGGAGTGGGTGTGCTGCAAAATCTTCACAGATTGAGAGTTTCAGCACAGTTCTCTTGCTAGAGAGTTCACGTCCTAGTTGAGAGCAGCCCGTTGCTGCTGCACACCAGCGCTGCAAGCCTTGGTTAATTTTTAAGCGTAAACTTCAGTTTACCATGAGCTCTTCTGCGCGTTAAGTTAGGAATGGGTTTGAAGTCATTTGAAGTGATATTTTCAATAGCAGAGACGGGGCAAATTGCCAGAGAAGGGACCATCTTTTCTATGCTTTGTATTTTTGTTTTTTTCCTCAGTCTTCTGACTCTAAAAAGCCTCATTACACACTTCATTAGTAGCTTTCTGAGGCCCTGTAGAGTGGTAGCATCTACTCAGAGTCTCTGAGGGGTGAAATTGGAGATTTACTGAGGAGAGTTTGAGGGCTAATTACAAAGCCTTATCAAGTAATAATGCAATCAGGGGGCCACTGGCACAGTGATAGTGTTCTCTGCTGCAGTCAATAAGATCTTGCATTAGTCTGTGGGGTTAAGAGGGAATGCTGATGAAGGGCAGCTAGTCATCTGGCTACCTAGGAGCTATCTGTTATGGGGTCAGGAGATGGTCCCTATCTTTTCTTCCTTTGTAGAATAAGAAATGCTCTTGAACAGTGCTAGGCATCATGTTCTGTTACAGTCTGGAACAGGGTGAAACCTGGGGACGGATGGAGCCCAAATCTCCTGCCTCATTGTAGTGAACACCAGCAATGTGTTACAGGGCTGACATGTATTATCTCGGATTAGTGATGGAAAAGAGATCCTGAGGCTCCTTAGGAATAGAAGAGTCTCCTTAGGAATAAAAGAGTCTCCTTAGGAATAAAACAGGCTTGTGTCAGAAAGCTACAGCTATGGGATAGTCTGTGGTGAAAATGCAGTGACATTCAGACCCATCTGAATCAGGATCCAAAGGTGTTTCTTCTTTCTGGTGCTTATTCATTCTTTCTTTCAACCCATACGTTAATTCTACTCTTCCCTTGAAAAGGATCACCAGTGGGGTCTCTTTATTCTTTAGTTGTTATTAAAAACTAGATGACACTGTAAGGTATGCGTACAGAAAGACTTCTTCAGGCAAGGTCTGGAAGATGTGGCTAAGAAGCAGAGAGCCTGTGTATATTTTCACTGCTCCATTCAGTTCTGCTCTTTCCCCAGCGATTGCAAAGCTCTGTGAGTGTGGTCAAGTTCTGCATGAGACGGTCACTTACTTGCTTAAGGCTGTCTGCCTTAATGCAGCTTTAAACTGAGCTCGTCCTCAGATGTTTTAGAGTCTTGATGGTCTCTAGTCTACATTTAGTCTACCTAATGATGGTATGTGGATAGGAAAACACACAGAATTAAAAATAGCTCCAAATTTAGATTCCCAGCATCAGACTTCTCTTATCACGGGTGTATTCCGCATGATTTGTAGCATGGGCTTGACTGAGCCTCTCTCTGTACCTTTGCAAGGACCGATCAAACCACCAGACTGTGTAACTCCTTTGGATGCTTTCCTCTTCAGGTCATAGGCTGGGCTTGATCATCCCAGAGCTCCTTTCCAGCCTTAATCTTTCTGTGATTCTGTGATTCTCTTGCTGTCTTCTGCTTCATCTTGTACAAAAGCCCTAGGAACATCCTGACGAGGCAGGTTCTCTCCGAGCGGAGGAGACAGGTTCTCTCCAAGCAGAGGAGGCAGGCTCTCTCCTAGCAGAGGAGGCAGGTTCTCTCCGAGCAGAGGAGGCAGGTTCTCTCCGAGCAGAGGAGGCAGGTTCTCTCCGAGCAGAGGAGGCAGGTTCTCTCCGAGCAGAGGAGGCAGGTTCTCTCCGAGCAGAGGAGGCAGGTTCTCTCCGAGCAGAGGAGGCAGGTTCTCTAAGGAAGGAAACAGCAGTCTCCTCCTCTTTCCTAACACATTTCTGTAACAAATATCCAACATCTTCCATTGGATTCAATTGACTATATAGGCATCTTAAAAGTCCCACGTGGCCCAAATTCTCAGCCCTGTCACTGATCAAAGAGAGGCCAAGATTAGAGTAGAAACCCTTCACTGCAGGTGAAGTTGCCAGATTTCTGTGTACTTTCAGGTTGGGGTTGGTTTTTTTTCCAAAGAAGCAGACTCACCTCTCTATTCCAAAGGGAGAACCGGGTTTAAATGTCTGTACTTCGAGTTCTCCAACGGGCTGCACGCCGGCACATCTGCGCCCCTTTGCAGAGCTCTATTGACTTCAGCGGGGCTCCATGGAGACACAGTGTGAGTCGCAGCTGCCGCACAAAAGCGCTGCTAGCTAAGCTTCATCATTAGCTTGCGCTCGACGAGGTATTTCATGTACCTGTAAAGACATAGTTAAGATAGATCCAGAGAGAGAAATTAATATCAATTGAAATGCAAATGTTCTGAATAAAATAGCTCTTGATAACCTAGGTTACCGTGCAAATCTTAATGCCTCTCCCTTCTAGGTGCCCAAAATGAATTCTTTTACGAATTTAATCTTTTTGTCCCAGAGTGACACCGCTCGCTGAATTGCACAGACTGATTTAAACATCAGTGCCTGTTCTTCCCCTAATGTTCCCATTCATTCTCAGATTCAGCGTTTCAGAATACCGCAATCCCACAAATTAATTTGATGGGAGACGGACTTGCTTTCTATCTGATTTCTGATGCTCCCTTAATAAACCCGAGTCCCGTTCAGTATCAGAAGGTGACTTTCTTGCTGCAACTTTCAGAAGCCTAGGAAGATTTTTATTCACTTTTCATACCAGGATGCACTGGCGGCTGAACATCTGACAGAGGATGGGTACTCTAGGGAGTGATGGCTACTTGGGNGATGCTCCCTTCATAAACCTGAGTCCCGTTCAGTATCAGAAGGTGACTTTCTTGCTGCAACTTTTAGAAGCCTAGGAAGATTTTTATTCACTTTTTATACCAGGATGCACTGGTGACATCTGACAGAGGATGGGTACTCTAGGGAGTGATGGCTACTTGGGATGTGAGTAGAAGAAAGGAAGGACCTTGGCAAGTGTAGGATGCTTGCTGCTTTGTTGACACCCCCAAACGTGTTGACATCACGTTTGTGCCTGATGAAGCAAAGGTATTAAGTTTATGACAAAGTATATCAATCACTTATTGGAAACCAAACACAATCAGGAAGAAAGCAGAGATCCCTTCATCAGGGCTCACGTTCCCACTAAGGTTGTCTTGACTGTCAGGTACCTGTCAGTCACTGCTGCTCTGGAGTCTGGATTTGTAGAGGAAAGATAGGGATTTCTTGACTTTGTTTTGACTCTGGTTTAGCTGTTTGCTGTAAAAGCATGTCAGCTTCTAAATCTGGCACTTCCAGGGGTCCCAGAAATGAAACCATAACGTCTTGGTGTCATACACACCTTGTCACCAAGCGACAGAGAATGTCTTCTGCGAAGACACCTCTGCTGGAGTCCCAGAGCAGTTCCGAGTGTTGTGATTCTAGCTTAGGGTAACACTCATCATACAACAATGACAAGAGGCTTCGGGAAACGTGCTGCAGGCCATCCTGGCTGTTCATCTGAGCTCAAAAGCACAGGCTGAGTGCTGCACAAGGCGATAGACTCTTGAGTGGTGCAAAGTGCTGAGGCACAGAGCACAGCAGGACTGATGCGGATACCGCAGCAAGAGAAGCTGAAGTGGTTGAGCTGTTCAGAACCCATCCATGGCCACTGAAATTATCCAAAAGTAATATGAAATGATGCACTGCACTGATGCCAACATCCCCAGTGAGGAAGTGGCTGAAGCAGGGGTGATCTGGACTCTGCTGACAGATAGGTTTAAAGGTGCCTTTGTAATCCAGAGTGATGGTGGTTTGGAAGATCTCGAGCAGTGCAACTGTGAGATGAGAATGAAGAGGATTCTAGAATGCAGTAATGATGGGTGTTGGAGTTGGTGGAGAATGAAGGAGAGCTGTATTTGGGGATGAATGCAAGTGCTGGGGGGGTTGGAGGACGGGACAGCTGTCAGGTAGGAGCAACAAGGCTTGTGAGCTTTGGATGCAGGGACCTGAGCAGAGAAATGCAAGAAAAGGGAGAGTGTGATGCAAGCCTCTCAGAAACTGCTAAGCAAGACCTCTTTCTCAGACTGCTGCTTCTTCTCTTACTCTGTATCTGGTTTTGCTGTTGGAATATGCAGCCTAGCTATCCCAGTCACTCATCAGAGTGACATGCTTTCCCAGAGATGCTGTCTGCTGTGTTATCAGACTTGCTGTCCCAGATAAACATGATGTGCTGTAGCTCCCTTGATGTGGTTATCATACGGTATTTTGTCCTCCCTGAATACACTCAGGCAATCTGCTGAGTGCTGAAATTGGCCTTGCAAATTTACCTACCTTCACTAGGAATCCTAAAGCTTTGCTTTTAAGATGTCCTCGAGCTGCAAAGTCATTACATGGGACTGCTGATTCCCAAGAGTTTCTCTAGGCTTTGAGCTTTGCTTGCAGCTAAGATATCATTTTCATTGAGTTTAAGACCTCTTCCTAGCTGCACTGGAGTTTCTCTGAAGCCAGTGCAAATGGTAAAGGAACCCCTGAGGGTAAAATAGCTTTTAAAGGAGAATCCATCCCTCAGAACTTATCTCTTCGGGAAAGCAAAGGGGAAGAGAAACTGACAAAACAATTTGGTGTTTTATTAGTCTCATCTTCTTCCTCCTTTTCTATAGCAGGAGCTTTAGAGTCGCCTCCTTGATGGTGATGTCTGCCTGGTTTTGTGTCAGGCTCTCTCATGGACTCATGCTTTTCTTGCCCTTCAATGAGCACTAGAGATATAAGATCCATCTTCAACAGTCAAGTTAGTTCCTTATATCACGGTCATAGAGCTGTGGTGTTTTGGAAACAGGGGTGAAGAATTTTGTTGCTGAGCTCGTAGATAGAGTCAGTGCCATTACAAAGCCAGCTGTGTGATGTGTGCTTGCAGTGTGGTTGGCAAGCGTGAACGTTCCTCAAGCAACGGATAATGACATCTGGAAGCACCTTCCCTATGGGATTGTGGAATCTGTGGTGGTTTGGTCGTGGCAAGGTCATGGTTTTTATCACTCGTTGGCATATTTATTCTAGAAGATAACTTTGAGTGTGTATCTTTAGAAATGAAAAGTAATGATTTCTTTTTATCAGGCAAATGTCCAGGCGTTAATCAAACGGATATGAAATTGCTCGTAGAGATTAATGCAGGTAACCTCTATTGTGCTAGAAGGAATCAATTGCTCTCCTCTGGTAATTGAAAAATTATTTAACTGCCAGGTAATGTCCAAACTCATCCATCAAAACTCAGCTGCCTAGCTGTACCGGGAAACACTGGGCTTCTTTGGCTAAGAGATTATTGCTGTAGAAATTGTTGCTTGTGTTTAATGATGGCAATATTTCACAGGGAACCGGTATGTGCCTAATGAAATCCGGGGTTGTTGAGCATTACTTAGCAGAGAGGTAGTTATTAGGAACCAGTCCAAATTAATTATTTTTAGAGTCATTTATAAAACAATAACAGTAATTATCATTTATAATTTCATTCTCATGCTTCTAGAGTTGCTTACTACGGGCTATGTTTTAATGATGAAATCTCAAACATCTCTCACAAACTGGTTTTACACTCGGAATTCCAGATTTAACCACCTGATGACAAGCAGAAGGTCCAGAGAGGACTTGTCTCACTGTCTTGAAGAATACAAAGCTAACGATACCAGACGGGTTTAGTAAAGCGCATGCAGAGAATTAGAATGACACAGAGCAGATGAGAGACACCAGGCTGCTTCCTGGAGGAGAGGAGGTTTAGTTACATCCACTAAGTACAGACAGGGGGGCTCTACTGTATCACAGTGTCACAGTACTGATGAGGCTGGAAAAGACCTTAAAGATCATCCAGTCCAACCTAAAACCAACCCAGTAACCCTAACATCTGCCATCTAGCTCATGCCACTCAGCACTTCATCCAGCCTGACCTTGAACCCCTCCAGGGATGGTGACCCAACCACCTCCGTGGGCAGCCCGTTCCAAACCGGATCACTCTCTCAGGGAAAAACCTCTTCCTAATGTCAAGTCTAAACCTCCCCCAATGGAGCTTAAGACTGTGACCCCTTGTCCTGTCTCCAGTGTCCAGGGAGAAAAGACCTACCCCCACCTGACTCCAACCACCATTTTGCCTAATATTTGTCCTCATACCTATGGGAACAAAAAGATGCTGCTACAGTTCTTGGCTTTGTCCTCCAAAGACCAAACGAGAGCCAGGGTCAGAGTGCTGCCTTCAGCTGCAAATCACTGTGTAATGACTCCATTAACCTGATCAAGTGCCCGCATCAGTCTCATGTGTTTTCATTTTGAAGTCAGCAGTTGTGGCAAAGTTTCTACGTAGTTTGCATCTGTGGGGAACTCGCAGAAGTTCTCCTAGAAGGCAGTGAGTAAAGACAGAGGAAGAAGGTGGTTTTTTTCCTCTCCAGGCAATTGAAAAGAAAATGCCTGTCGTGCAGCAGGATGAAAACAAAACCCATCCTTTTCTACTGGAGAAAAAGGCAGCCTCTCTTAGGGGAACAGGCAGCCCAGCCTCTGCCTGATGATCTGAGGAGGCGAGGCTATGCATGTGTTGACCCTGAGATGGCCAAGTCAGGGAGAACACATGGAATTGCCTGAGACCAGATCTCCCAAGTATAAAGTCGTGAAGGTCTGTAAATCCCATCTGCTCTTGCAGCTGGTGATGGGAGGACATCCTGAGTCATCAGACGTCTGACATCAAAGGGTATGGCCACACAGGGAGATGAAGATGAACACTACTTGGGGTTGGAACTAGATGTTCTTTAAGGTTCCTTGCAGCCCAAACTATTTTGTGATTCTGTTTGCTTCCCTAGTCAGAACCGTGATAAAACGTCTGACGTTCATTCCTGAGAGCTCCTCAGAAAACACACGCAGACCCAGCTCAGGGTCAAGAACTCAGTTCGCTTAGTAACGAAGGCTGAGTCCCCGATCACCAGCCTGCGGTCATGCTCAGCATAGTCTGAAAGTCCTGGGTTTTAACCTCATTTTGTATAAGGAGCTGTAGCTTTCTCGTTCAGAGTGCTCTGATCCCTCCGGAGGGGAGGCTTGCCCGGTCACTGGGAAATTCCCAACAGCCTGGGCATGTGTCACAGCCCCTGACCGCCGCTGGACCGAGGACCTGCCAGCTCAGCCTGACAAAAGGCACTGTGTGCCAGTACTGGCAGCCATTCAGGTGCCACAAATGTATTGTCCCCTCAGACTGTGGGTTTGCTAAGGCTGCCTTTAAGGAGGAAACGTGCCGACCGCCTGTTTCCCACACAAACCATCGTGTTGTCTGAACCACTGACCGGTTTTGCGCCGATGCCTAGGGATGCGTGGGGCATGCCTTCTCGGGTCTAATCTTCAGAGGTTCGGAGAGCTCTGGTGAAGGTTGTTTGCAGCCTCCATCTCCTCAAGTTTTGGATGTAAGGCAAAGTCCTTTTCTTAGAACTATTTCTTTTTGTGGAAAGGGAGGTGATGGATTCAGGGAAAACGTGAAGACTAACGTGCCCCTTAGTGAAAGGGTATTGTAAGGGGCTCCCTGTGCTGTTAAGGTCCTGGTCCCCCAAACTGGGAGATGTGCTGTAAGAATTTAAGGAGCTTTGTGAGGTCGCTCTGAGTAATTTATCAATCAGGGGGGTTTTTTTTACATGAACATAGGGTGTTTTGATCTGTTGTAAAAATATATAAATCCTTTGAAGATAAAATGTCTCTTGATGCCTAACACCCCGATGAAAAGCAGAGGACAAGGGGCAGATTTTATCTATGAAGAAGATGTTCAGTTACTTGGGCTTATCCTTTAGCACTAGTTCTTGTTCCTCTGGTTTTGTCAAGTTCAACATTAATAGCCAGGAGGGTTGATGATGTTTAAATAACAGCAAAGACTTAACATTTCCTGTCATCCAGACAGCAGAACTGCAGATGAATTCTCTGCTTGTGCTGAGGTGTTTGACTACTGCAGATCTATAAAGCTTTATAGAGAGAGAGGTTTGGACCCTGGGAAATGGATTTGTGAGTCTCATACAAATTACTGGTTTTAGTGTCCTAATTGATTCCATCTGTAGTTTTACAGCCTTTCCTTTTTTTATCCTCTTTCCTTTGTAGTCAGAGCTACCTTCAAACTGCAAGTGACGTGCCTGGGGGTCACAACCTGGATCCCTCTGCAAACTACAATTCCCCAAAGTTTCGCTCAAGGAATCAGAGCTATATGAGAGCAGTGAGCACGCTCAGTCAGGCCAGCTGTGTTAGTCAGGTGGGAATTTCTTGTTATAACTTTTCTTCTAGGTTAATCACAGATGCAAGAGTCGTTCCTAGCGGATGGTTGTAGTGTTTTGGTTGTCTTCGTTCACCTCAAACCCAGTGTGTGAATTGTCGAAGTCATCGCTGCTGAGGATTGTAACCCTCGTTCAAATTTTCAAGAGAAATATCCAATGCTAGAAGCAAAAGGACGCTAGCACACATCATATTTTCCATCTATTTTTCATACAAGTGTAGGTTTCATTTACAAAGGTTTCATTCGCAGTCTATATTCACAGGTTTTCATTCATAGTATCGTATTCATTCATATTCTCCTAGGGTTCGTTTACAGTCTATGTTAAATATTTACATGTTGAGAGGTTCAGATTGAGCATAAGGGGAGCACACCTCCCGATCCTCATCCTCTGAAAACTCCTACCCTGATTTCAGTAAACGTGAGTTGCCAAATGAAGGTTTGGATTGAAATAATTGCGCTTCAAATGAGCCACGGTTCATCTCTAAACTCAATCCCTCACTCTTCTTGGGTGAAAGAATACGTCCCATTAATTATTCTATATTAATTATTCTGTATTAATTATGATAACTTAATTATGATAGATTAATTATTATAAATTTATTATTCTAAATGAATTATTCTAAGTAATTAAGTAATTCTCTTCTAAAGGCAGAGTTTTCCACCCTGCTGGTTTCATGTTGGGTAACAGTATTTCCTGTTAAAGTGAGACCCACATCAAGCCCTGTAGTGCAAGCAGCCTCATGGAGTGTGTGCGTAAAGAGGACTGACTCCATGATTCGATGGCTTTACATAACATTTCTGATGTTTCTAACCTTCCTGGGTCCTGACATTTCTTTCTCCTGTGCTGTTTCATGACAGGTGGGCTTTGCCCTCTCCGCAGACATGTGTTGCTTCCTTTTTATTGGACTGTTTAGCGAGGCACCCAGGGGTACCACAGCTAATTATGCTCAGTGTTATGCTAAAAATACCTCTTTTAGAAGCTGTTTTATATGAATTGACGTACAATTTGGATGGCGTGGCTATTCAGGCCTGGATTCAACTCATCTAATTCGAGACTTCTAATTAACTGAGGCAACAACTAAAGAATCCTCTGTAGTTAATGGAGTGGAAGAGTTTCTTCCAGGACAATGCACATCCCAAGCTGGCTGAGAGCCCTCTGGAAATGCCCCTCAGTCTCCACTGACTGTAGACAGTTGGGAGAGACTAGTCATCTGGCTAATGCCCTTCAGTCAGATTCCTTCATTTATGTGGGATAAAGCTAAGTGCAATCCTGTGCAGAGCACGTCAGAAGCAGTAATTCTCCAAGCTTTCATTATTTTTCATAGCTCCCTCGTGAAACCTCTCCCCATCATTCTCACGCCTTGGTTTTCATTGCCCTGCTTTGGGTATTTTCTGTTGTTATTACACTATGGTTTTGAAAATGTTTCACAGGAATTAGATCCTGCCTTGGAAACAAGTGCTGTTGTTTGCCATCTCACGATGCTATAACACAGAGCCGTTCTAACATCTTCTGCCTGTCTGACCACGGTTCACTGAGCAGTCCCCAGTGCCAAACTGGTTTCAGCAGCCCACAGTGCCAAACTGGTTTCAGCAGCAGTCACGATTCCTCATTCCAATGTGTGTTACCTGAAAGATGTCCACAATAGAGTTTATTTGCAGGTGGCTTGCTCAGTTGGCCAGATTAACTAAACCTGCTGGATAGAGCTCCTTACTTTCTCTTTCAGTCTTCACTACCCTATGTAATTTGGTCTCAACCTACCTCACAGTCCAGCTGTTTCCAGACCTTTAAGAAACAAACACACTGAGCACACGTGACACAAAGGAGATGTATTGCAAGAACAAGTCCCCTGTTCTTGTTCTGCGATGCCACGCTCTTGTTCCATGAACAGAACAGCAGTTTATTTGAGTTATGGTATTTTTAATGCATTTCTCTCTTTCTTTGTGGGATTCTTCCCTTTTCTTTCCTGACTAAGAGCAGAGTCGAGAAAGATGTTGGGTTCTGTATTTTTAATTTGCATTTTAAACCTTTCACTGTTAGATTCTCAGTGACCTCAGTTTGAAAGAAGTGGCTAGGACTGAGTGTTTATGGACTACATTAGCATACATTTCCTGGTCAATGATGTATGCAACATATTTCAAAGATCTCATTTTTGTGAATTGAGATCACCTAAGTCTATTTAAGTTTATTAGAGGCAAATTTTATCAAGGGTAGTGTCATTCCTTTCAGACTAAATTTAGGAGCCAGCAAGTCTTACATGAAATTAAAATGCCAATTCTTCATTCTAATCAGAAGTTCCGTATGAACTTTCCATTTAGTTAATCAAGATGCTGAAATATTTGAAACACTTGCACTGCCTCTGTTTCCGTAATGAATAATGTACTGGGAACACTAATAATGAGAAATGCACTTAGTGGGTGTGCAGGAAAAAGGAGTGCTGGCTGGATGTGCTGTGTAGTGGTGCCTTCATTCGAGCACCGTTTGTGCTGCTTCTAGTTCCTAACACTGTCTTCTAAGAAAAAAATATTACCAGGAGGTGGTGTGTTTGTCTGTCCGGTGTTAATCATTAGGGATCAGAAGAGACCTCGAGAGATCATCCAGTCCAATCCCCCTGCCACAGCAGGATCACCCAGACCAAGTGGCACAGGAACACAGCCAGGCGGGGCTGGAACGTCTCCAGAGAAGGAGACTCCACAGCCCCCCTGGGCAGCCTGGTCCAGGTGCTCTGACAGGCATGATTCCCCAGCGTAGCTTCTAGCTACTTAATGCTGCAGAAGGAAGAGCATCCATTACTGGCTGCATCTTGGTTTTCATTGCAGCTGCATGGCTGACCAAGTTAACTGGGGATTGAGTTTGGTTTAGGGCCCTTCTCACCTGGAGGTGTTCCAAGCGTTGCTTTCTTATCCCACCAACTCTCCCTCTATTTCAGACCATGGTTTTTCTCAACCCGTTCAGAAGCATCACCTCCTCTGAACGTACATGTGTTCAGTTGTTAGACACTTCCCCGAGCCCCTTTGTAGTGAGAGGCAGATAACGCCGTGCCACACAGGCTAAACACCCACATGAGGAGTAACTGCTGATATGTAAGCAACTCAGACAACTCACCAACAACTGCAGAAGGCTGATAGTAGTACAGCTGATTTCTCTTCTATCCTGGCCAAAGGCTGATTTCTATCAGCACAGAGTGATCCTGTTTGTTACCATCACCTCACGTGTTTCCAGTCCTCTGAATACACCGAAACATACCACGTGTGAAGCTGACTGTATGGCATGTGTGATGTACTTGCTAGATGTCTTTAAACAGCTGTAAAAATAATGTGAATGTGTTCAGGAGGGATTACTACATTTTAACTGTTTGCTAAAACAGTTCTTCATCAATGTACAGGTGTCCATTTGAGATGTTGAGGCCGTGATGATCACAAAAAAGCAAGTCAAAAATCAAATGCATTGTTGTTGTTTATTCAGATGAGTGAAGCAGAGGTTAATGGGCAATTTGAATCGGTGTGTGAATCAGTGTTTAGTGAAGTTGAAGCTCAGGCAATGGATGCCCTTGACCTCCCTGGATGTTTCCGAACAAGAAGCCACAGTTACTTGCGTGCCATTCAGGCAGGCTATTCCCAAGATGATGAATGTATACCTGCGATGGCATCTTCCAACATCACCTCAACTATCAGGTCAACAACAGGTAAGCTAATCCGCACTGTCCTTTCCGCTGTTGTGCATGTGAAATCGTGTCATCTTGTGTGGTGAAAGGACATCTGACTCTGGAAACAATTGCCTTGTGCAGTGATAATACTTGCTAACAGTATTGTGAGGTTTGGAACGGTGTTCTTGTGTGGTTACACCTTGGAATAAGCTCCTTTCTGGAGAGAAGCCTGCAACTGTGATGGTTTTCACCTTCATCTGCCGTGCATGCAGCTATCCGGGTGCAAATATGAAAATGGATAGATAATGTAGGGATTGTTAGACGTTTAGGGTATTTTTATCTGTCGAGTCATTCATCATCTAACTGAACTGAGACGAGTTGAGCTGATGGTAATTGAAGTTTGGGAAGTATTTAAAGAAAAAAGGA
>VZRI01005740.1:331477-359126 GCA_013397515.1 Upupa epops | reverse complement strand
AATATAGCTTTAAATATATACTTTAAATATAGCTTTATGTCAAGCTTCACACGTCTGCCGTTACTCTTCACTACTCACTAGCATTCGTTGTGATACCCTTTGCTTTTAGGATCTTTTCACACTCTTCTGCTAACTTTGCTTTGCTTTTATTAGTCGCTTAGCAAAGGCGACAGCATCGTTCATTCTAGAATATTAACGTTTAGTAGTGGTGGTAGAGAGTGGATGGCACAGACAGCCGATACAGAATTGAAATGCAATCTATAGCAAACACGTATTCTGCGGGAAGTGACCACAATTCACTTCTGTATTTCCAACTGTGCTAACGGAGGTGCCTCATTGTGATGTTTTCCTTGCCACACGACTACTCAATTGGCAGAGCGGGCAATTGCATCTCTCCAGGAGGTAAAAATAGAGCTCAACACGTATGATGCAAAAATACTTCTTCAAGTATTTGCTTGACACCTCTGTTGTATAACAGAGCAGTGGGAGAGGAAGCCAGCTTGGGTTGAATAACATACATTTGCATTCCCAAAGCAGCATAAAATGGCATTTTCTCTTAAAAGTAGTATTTTCATCTCTATATATATCTTCGTGTGGCTTGCAGTGCTACCTCTAGGGATGCTTCTGTCCTTTTTTTCAATAGAGATGCTGTCATGATATGAAATGAGGTTTCATTGCTACCCCTGAGACTAATTTTTGTACTGTCTGATGACTGTGAAAAACTTTCTAAGGCAAAGGAGACAACTGAATATCTATTTCAGTGTCTCGACTGCTGAATTGGGATCCTTTCAGAATGACTTTGGTTACCAAGTCGCTTGGTTTTAACCTTAGCATTTAACCGTAGCAGTCCCGGGTTTATATGCTGCATAGCACAAGGTTTTCCTACCTCATCTTCTCCAGAGCAACAGAGGTGAACGATAGCCCATGTTTGGGAAAATAACCCGCTAGGCAGTAAATGGGTTTGGATCCGTGGTTTCGTGTTTACAAAACAGGTTTTGCATCGATCAGCAGTCTGTGGTTTGGAAATCTTTAACCTTTGTTTCACACACGGCTTCTCCCTCGTCTCAGAGATAATAGATCAGGTGGATGCTCTTGCTCACATTTGTCATCTTTCTGCTCTGTTGTGATGAGGCAATATTTACTTTGTGGAGAAAATGGATGGTTTGAGATGTTTTCCTGAGCTAAAACATTTTCCAAGCCTATGGACCTGGAAGTTCTGATTCCCTATTCAGACTGTTATGCCTGTACCACTGAGCAAGGTACTCCCCAGCTTCTATGTGGGATAAATATTACAATTAGAAATATGCATCTGCAAGAGGGCCAGGAGCATCCTGGGGGGGAGCAGAAGGGGGGTGGTTAGCAAATTGAGAGAGGTTCTTCTTCCACTCTGCTCTATACTGGTGAAACTGCATCTGGAGGATTGTGGCCAGTTCTGGGCCCCTCAGTTCCAGAAGGACACAGAGCTGCTGGAGGGTGTCCAGTGCAGAGCAACAAAGATGATGAAGGAAGGAGAGCAGCTCCCTGATGAGGGGAGACCTGATGACGTTCCAGACCCGCCTGGCTGTGTTCCTGTGCAGCTTGGTCTGGGTGATCCTGCTGTGGCAGCAGGGGATGACCTTTTGCGGTCCCTTCTGATCCCTTATGACTGTGTCATTTACAAGAAGAGTAAGGAACACGTCATTCACTATTCTTTAAAACTTTCAGTTTCCAAATAAGTTCTCATTTTTAAAACCCAAGAGGGAACTCTCCTGTGTAGTTCTTCAGCCCCTGTACAATTGGTGGGAGATGCTTCATGTCCTTTTGGGTTTTTATTCTTTCTTCTCCATCCCTCTCTGACTGTAAAAGGAGCGGTCGCCTGAAACACAGGGTGCTGGCAGCTGTTTGCCACACGCACGAGCTTCATTCCAGCAAATGTCAACAAGGTCAAAGCTGCACATCAGCCTTCAGCTGCCGCCTTTTGAATCCTTCTGAAATTCACATGAAATTCATTCCTTTTCTGCCTCTGATGCAGCCAGCTCTTCTCAGCAAAGAAACCAAAGCTGCTTCTTAGAAAATGAAGAGGGGCTGCAACTTAATTATGACTTAAAATTATAGTGCCATAGGTAACGAGTGCCTCGTACCGACGGTGTAAAGCAGGCAAATCATAACAGGCGGGCTGAGCTAAAAATGAATTGATGCAATGAAAACGTTAAATCTAGACTTGAAAAAATGTGATCTTTGATCCATTAATTGAATTGCAAAGCCTGGGATGGATATTTACAGCATGCAGTTTCCTAAGATGTTCTTACATGCATTAGTGGCTTTTAAGAGGCAGGAGGGTTGCAGCTACAGTGGGTACTATGGGGGATATTATTGATGGGCTCTGTTAACAGGGTTTTCTAATAGATGGAAAAAGAACTACCAGTGTCTTCCTCCCCTTACATGATGGAAGCTTTGCAGAGGAAGCCCGGTGGTTCATCGGTGATAGCTGTTTTACTCATGAACCTGTACCTTTTGCACAGACCCATGGAGCTTAATTGTTTGTGGAGCCAGGCTTCTCCACCTCTGATGAAGTCGGTGTGACAAGACATAGGGCACTGGCTACTGCTAGATGTAGATGAATGAGACAAATGACAATGCAGAGACAGCCAGCACTGCTGGCACACTGCGAGCTACTGCTGGACTCTGTGTGACCCCTGCTAAGACTCATATTTCATTGCGGTTAGGGCATTTCTAGCCTTTGCATTTCATTTTGTAAGGAGATAATGAGCCCAGTAAGAAAATACTTAATGTGAAAAGCCCTGAGTGACAGCGTGTGCTTTCTGCCTCTGATCTGTATCCAGCCGCAGCTGTCAGATGCACAGCTGAGAAAATACAGCTCCAGCTGCTGCTGCCTCCCACCGTGTCCCTCCATCACCGACAGCATGTAATTTCCTGAATGGGAAGTCACAGTGTGCAGTAGTCATCCTAACTACTACTGCCTCCCATCTTTGCTGCCCCTTGTAAGCAATGCTGCACTTTTCTGCAAGAATTCTTAAAACCTGGGTTATTTTTCCAGGTAGTACCAGCTCAGTTCCCTATTATCTGTGCACATAAACACTAAGCCTATATATACATATATATTTATTTATAATTATATTTAGAATTATAAATAATTATATATAAATTATATTATTATATATATAATTATATATATATTAATTATAAAAATAAATATAATTATAACATATATTTATATATGTTTATATATATATAGCTTGGAAGACTCCTTCCTGGTGACAGCAGAGTGCTGTGGGAACATACACATGGTCCTTGAGGAATGGGAACCGAATCAGTAGCTCAGTGAATCACTAGCTCAGTGCATAGTGACCCTGGGCTGCATAGTCCTGTTCACTAGCTCAGTGCATAGTGACCCTGGGCTGCATAGTCCTGTGGGATACAGTGCACCAGGCTGCGTGTTGTCCCACCTGCAATACCTAGATTCCCTTCCTGAAAAGCCATTCTGATGCCCTGGCACAACACTGCGTTGTGTTATGAAAACAAAACCAACGAGGAGGGGGATAGTAGCCACTCTCCCCCTTGTTTCCTGCTTGCCTGAGAAAGTCACCGTGACTCGTTATGTGCCCTATATGTAGGCAGAGTGCCATACATGACTCACTCCATATGTTGCAGGAACTGCAGAATGCATCCTCGCAGGGATTTTTCCTGCTGAGGCAGTTGTACCATGAATGCAGAGGTACTGACTGGGTTGCAGTGATGCTGGAGGCAGCGGTTAGGTTACCATCTGTTCGGTTATGGGGGGCACACTCAGTGCCTCCTGATGACATAATTATACGCTGTGCCAAAAGGCTCTCACCTGTATTGAGAGAGGCACTACCGCTGTAATCTGCTGCTCAGGACACTCACCCATCAGGTGGGCTATTGCTCAGTGAATATTGCTTTTATGTGCAAATTGAAAGAGCTAAAGCAGAAAGGACTGAATATCCTATGAGGAGGAACTGGAATGCTCCAGTCAGAGGTATGAAATCCTTCTCCAGCAACAAGCACTGACTGAGTGACCTCAGTTAAGAAAGCATAGCATCATGCAGTGCTGTCAGATCGTTTGAGTAGGCACCTTCTTTCACCCAGTTCCTAGTGGGTAGCTCTGCTGAACTCACGCTCTACTAGAGAATCCACTGGAAAGAGAAAGGAGAAGTAGGGAACTGTTTGTCCAGTTTTTTCCTCAGCCAGTCGGACTCTTCTTGGCAATAAGTAAATCTGAGAGAATTCTGCATTTACTCAACTATCGAGCACCATTTCCAAAACCAATTAATTCAAACAAGGTCACATTGCATGAGGGAGTTTTCAATTACAGCTCATACGATTACTCAGAACGCCCGAGGAATTGCAGGTTTCCTTACTCCTGGCTTAAAGCTATTTTCAGCTTTCTATTTTTTAAATAAGGGGCTACCTAGGGTGAATTTGTAGAGCCCATGGTTGCTATTTAGCCACGAAACTCTCATCCCCAGTAAATGAATTGCATGGTCGTGTAGCTAAAATATAAAGACTTGAAAATGTTTAATGGAGAAGTCATCCTGTTCCACAGCGCAGTTACCCCTGCAGGCCTGAAAGGGCTCCTCCTCAGGTTGCTAGCTGAGCACTAATGATAGTAGGATTGCTGTGTGGCTGCTCGGTTCCTTCACTTTTTCTTTTCAAAATTGTGAGGATACCAAGGGGAGGAAAAGTTTAAGTCAGGATGCTACTGCATGCAGAGTCAGTGTAGTTCAGTGAAGGGTCACGAGAAGACAAGAGGTCTCGAGCATCTCCCATGAGGAAATGATAGGAGAACTGAGACTGTTCAGCCTGGAGAAGAGAAGGCTCTGAGGGGATTTTATATCAATATTAAAAGTTGCAAAACACTCTCCTCATGTCCTAAGAGGAACTTGTTTCCATTAATAGAGGCATTGTATTTTTTCAAGAATGANCCTCCTCTTCTCCAAGCTCCAGAGCCCCAGCTCCCTCAGCTTTTCCTCATCAGGGAGCTGTTCTCCTTCCTCCATCATCTTCAATACATAACTACCTCCGTGATCTCTGTTCTCCGTTAGAAATGAGTGCTGAGTCTGAGAAGTTTTTACTGGTACCCACTGATAAGTGATAACTGGCAGCATCCACAGCAAATACACTTAAAACCACAAAACCTTAAGTCCAAATAAAATATAGAAGGCTGTTTTCTCAATTATAATTTGCCTATTGACTTTGCTTAATTGCTGTTGAGGCTCCATGGAATTATCTGGCACTCTAACTCTCCGCAGGAGCTTTACCATCTATCTGTGGGAGCACTGGGGGATCCTGAGTTAATCCTTTGATGTTGTGCCAACTTGTGTGCCTAGATTGTGAGAATAAATCTTACGCTTAGAAATTATGGGGCCGGTTCTTCCCTTGGATACACATGCATCATTTTCATGGCTCTGGGTGTTTCAGGGGGAATAATTAATCTTTAATTCTTTCAAATATATTGAAAGTCTACTGCTGTGCTGACACTGCTGTTGAATAGCAGCTCTACATGGTGGAAGCGTCCCGGGGAGTCGCTGGGATGAAGGTGACACAAGCCCTTCGGTTCGAGAGGTTCAGAGTAGGATGGCCAAGGGGTGGTGACAGCTGTTCCTAAGTCTGGGATTCCCTGGAATGGAGTAAGGCTGTTCTAACCACAGTTGCCTGGGTTCTTTGGGTTGATGAGGCATGAAAACAGTTGGAGCAGCAGCCAGGAGCTTTCCATAATGTTCATTCTCCTTGGTATGGATGATCTGCAACGATAAAAACAANTGGAGCAGCAGCCAGGAGCTTTCCTTGGTATGGATGATCTGCAATGATAAAAACAGTGAAGGCACTGCCTTCCATCTATGGTTGGCTTAAAAAACGTGTAGTGAGTGTTTCTGCCTGGCTTCTGCTGTTATGTCCTGCTTGGCATAATTCCTCCATAACCTATGTGATTTGCTAGGCAGCTGGTTCTTTCTGTATTAAAAAAGGACACCCGTGCTCCCTCCCCTGGCAGAATTTGGCTTCAAAACGGTTCTGAGGCATAAAGTTTGCAGAGGAGAGGAAAAATACATAGAAGAAAAGGGAGGGGGGAAAAAAAAGGCCAAGAGGATGATTCACTGCTCGATCTTCGACACCTGCCTGACGTGACGGGAGCTAACAGCAGCAGAGCTAAACCTCAGCCCAACTATTTAGCTTCAGGGTGTTACCCACAGCTGTGTCTGTGCAGCTGGAGGAAGCTCACAGGGCAGGTGAGCTGGGTAGCACCGGTTCATCCTGCATCCTTGTGTTAGTGCAAAAGAAGACAAGAGCTCTCTGCTGCCAGGGCTGCTGCTTCTGTGTTCCTCCATGCATGACAAAGCCTCTGAGGAGTTTTCTCAGAAGCCCTGCACGTTCCCCTGGGTTTTGTTGATGGCATGTATGTCAGGAGCCATGCTGACGGCTGTGTGCTGTGCTGGGCATGCAGACATCGTTTCAGTTGCCTTCTGACAACAACAGTGGCTAGCTCACATGTAATATCTGATCAGCTAACGCCACCAAGCACAGCTCCCTTGAACCTGACTGCTGTGGTTTGAACACAGCAGGACACGGTCGCTCCTAGGTCTTACTCTTGGGACAATAGAAGGTTCAACAAAAGATGGGATTGAGACAAAGGAGAGGGAGGGAACCCTAACAACCTGAAATTCAACCAATTGATGGTCACTACAGCTGAGATTGCCCTTGAGCACCAGCCTCTCCTTGTTGGTGAGGATAAGGTCCAGGACAACACCTTTTCTCTGTCACTTAGACACACTCCAGGAACCTCCTAGACTGCTGGTGCCATGCTGTGTTGTCCTTCCAACAGGTGTCTGGGTGTTTGAAATCCCCCATGGGGATCAGAGCTGGTGAACCTGAAGCTGCTCTTATCTGTTTATAAAGGGCTTCATCCTCCAGGTCTTTCTGGTCAGGTGCCTGTAGCAGCCCCTCACTGTGATCTCCCCTTTCCTTGGTTTCCCTTTGATCCTCACCCATAGGCTCTCTGTTAGTTCTTCCCTCCCCAGGTGGAGCTCCATGCATTCAAGTTGGTCTTTGATGTAGAGGGCAGCATCCCCTCCCTTTCTCCCTTGCCTGTCTTTCCTAAGAGTCTGTACCCACTTTTCCCTACACTCCAGTCATGAGAACCATGCAGGCACACACAGACCTGCAGCTCCTGCTGCTTGTTCTCCATGCTCCATGCATTACTACAAAGGCATTCAAGTCTGGCTCCTGTTGAACCTGGTTTCCTGACTGGAGTTCCCTTGTCCTTCACATCAGGTGTCCTCTTCCTGGCCTGTGGGTTATTTCCAGACCCAGGGTATCTATTTGGTGTAATTGGCCATTGTGTGGGATGGAATGCAGATCCCTCTGCCCCCAACAAGCCTAGTTGAAAGCCCTCCTGGCTGGACTGGAAAGCCCGTGGCCAAAGACATCCTTTCCTGCTCAGGATCCACAGTTTGTAGGCACTTTTCTCCACCAGTGACTGCTGATGCTTTCAAAGGCTCCCCCTGTCCTCTCACAACGAGCTGAAGGGAATTGGCTGTTCTGGTGTCTCCTCACTTCTTCCCCCTTCACTGACCTCTGCAACCACACAGCTGGATCTCCCCCTCCAAGAAAAAGGGAGCTCCAAAAAAAAGGGCTGAAAACAAACACAGGGTTTCTCAACAGGTCCCCTCCCTCTTAAATAGGTTAATTCACAGAGAAGCTGATTAGCTCAGACGTAGCCAAAGGAGGGTCCAACCCAGAGCAGGGCTGGCTTTCTCAAAGGTTCTTACAGGAGCTGCACAAGCAGCCCCCTCCTGCACTGCCAAAGCCCCTCCAGACTCTAACTCAGTACGTTGACCTAGTTCTGCTTGCTGACAAACTGTCCCCTAGCTCTGTTGTGCTTTCAGTAAAGGAGCTGTGCTCTGCTTTAGCTTCTTCACAACACAAAACGTGTGTGTCCTATCAGAGGTCCTCTCCTGTGGATCCTAGCAAGGGCACGGGTTCTGATACAGGGTAGAAAGAGAGCTGCTCTTCCAAACAGTGATAAACTCCTCTACAGCAGGTCAGGTCTCGCTTCCATGGAGACCCCTCCACTTGTGGAATGTCCATTGGCATTCTGAAAATACATCACTAGGAATTTAGGGAGGCAAGGTCAGGCGCTTGCGCTGCTGTTCTGCCTCATGGCAAGGACACGTTGATTAATGCTGGCCACTCACAAATGTACTCCTCCGGAGGGACATTATTTCCAACTTGAAAATTGCCTTTTGCAGAACAGAATGCTGGCTGGCAGCAGTGACCCAAATCCTTCCCAATAACAGAGGCGTCTGAAGACAAAGCAAGTTCTTCACTGCTGAAATAAATCCACGTCTGAGTTTTAGTGGTGGAATCAAAGAATCCTTAGGGATCAGAAGGGACCTGGGAAGATCATCCAGTCCAATCCCCCTACCACAGCAGGGTCACCCAGACCAAGCTGCACAGGAACACAGCCAGGCTGGGCTGGAAGGTCTCCAGGGAAGGAGACTCCACAACCCCCTGGGCAGCCTGGTCCAGTGCTCTGGTACCCTCCCTGGGAAAAAGGTCCTGCTGATACTGATAGGGAACCTCCTGTGTTTCTGCTTGCACCCAGTGCCCCTTGTCCTGTCTGCAGATGACCTTGAGCAGAGCCTGGCTCCATCCTTCTGTCACCCCCCCCTCACAGATTTAGAGACAGGAATGAGGTCCCCCCTCAGCCTCCTCTTCTCCAAGCTCCAGAGCCCCAGCTCCCTCAGCCTTTCCTCATCAGGGTGCTGTTCTACTCCCTTCATTATCTTTGTTGCTCTATGCTGGACACCCTCCAGCAGCTCTGTGTCCTTCTGGAACTAAGGGGCCCAGCACTGGACACATTCCTCCAGATGCAGTCTCACTTGTGCAGAGTAATGTCAAAGTCCTTGTAATACAGAGTAAGAGCAAAATGAGTTTGACCCTACTGAAAAGTGCTTTTAAGTTTTCCCTAGTATTCTCAACATGAAAAGAAGAGTGATGCTCAGCTTTCCGAGCTCTCCTTTCTCTTTGCCTTACGCTGTTTTGACGATGTGACAAGTGCAGTGGGGACTCCTGAAAAGCACATGGGTTCTGTAAACGAGCTATAGTTAAAGGCTCCTCCTTTCCTTCCTGCGCCAGAAATCTGAGGCAGTGGGGTTTACAGCAACTTCAGGATTTCAGAGGCACACAGAAACCGTTCAGAAGAGCAGAACAACTGCGAACGCATTGCATTGCCATCTGCAGGACGCTGCTCGAGCCGTAATCGCTCGCTAATTAACTGAGCTGAAATAGAACCCTTGGTAACTGGTCCATCAGCAACCCGTGAAGTTTGTGTTGCCCCCATCTCTTTTAACTTTGGCAGAGGCTTAGAGTTCCTGATCTTGATGTCTTGTTTGATTTGCATTTCTGTTTTGAGACTAACATTAATTACGCTGTCAAAACAGATCTGATCATTTACGTAACTTGGGCTGCCTGCAGACCTCAGTTTCCTCAGTCTGGAGGTAACAACTTACGCACTGAATTACTTGATTACAGTAATTTCTTTCCTACTGTTCTCCTCCGGGGAGATGGTGGTGTATACTGAGGCTCCAGCTTTTTCCAAATTAATGGTCACATTTCCACTTAATTGTTAGTTTCCTGTACAGAATCAGATGGAGGATCAGGACTGAAGCCTAAATGGATCTACTCTTTGTAGAGTCCAACCCGATGCCTACACAGACTACTATAAAAAACAAAACAGCATCTCATCCACTAGAATCATGGAATCATTAGGAATAGGTAAGGACCTTGAAAGATCATCTAGATCAATCCCCCTGCCACAGCAGGGTCACTCCTCCAGAGGAGGAGACTCCAGAACCCCCCTGGGCAGCCTGGTCCAGTGCTCCGGGACCCTCCCTGGGAAGAAGGTCCTGCTGATATTGAGAGGGAACCTCCTCTGTTCCAGCTGGCACCCAGTGCCCCTTGTCCTGTCACCAGATGCCCTTGAGCAGAGCCTGGCTCCATCCTCCTGACACCCACTCCTCACAGATTTAGAGACAGGAATGAGGTCCCCCCTCAGCCTCTTCTTCTCCCAGCTCAAGAGACCCAGCTCCCTCAGCCTTTCCTCATCAGGAAGCTGCTCTCCTTCCTTCATCATCTTCGTTGCTCTACGCTGGACACCCTCCAGCAGCTCTGGAACTGTGGGGCCCAGAACTGGACACAGCACTCCAGATGCAGTCTCACTTGTGCAGAGTAGAGTAGTTCTGCCTTACCCCAGCAAATTCTCATTCTTATGTCACACTAATGATTTCAGTCTTTTTTCCAAGCGCCGTAAGGATGGATTCTGTTTAGCAAGGAGGTGTCAAAAGCAGATGCTGCTGAAAATAGCATTTTATGTGGGATTCATATGGCAGCAGTGTGTCAATGACGTGCCGTTTGAAAACCTCTGTTAAAACATCCCGTCTGAGAAGCACAGTCCTTGCCTATGTCAACAATACCTGATGATAACGGTCCAGATCCTATGCTGCTGCAAACTGGTCTGGGTTCCACTGCATTCAGTGTCAACAGCTGCAGTGGGATTCACAGCACGGGCTAGTGCAGTGCATAGAACTCTGTGATTTTAAAAATAGATGCAAAGAGTTTGTTTGAAACAACTTGTGGAGCTGCAAGGCACCTTGAACCAGACTGTTACTCGCTGCTGTGTAGTAGCTCTAGCTAGAGGGATCAAGAAGGAAATTAGGATTCAGTCATTACTGCAGGAAAATTCCACACAGGCTTGCTCTAACAGCCAGCTGACACGGGATGTGGAGCAGAGGAGATGAAGCTCCCACTTTTCCAAGGAGCACAGGTAATGGAGGTCAGGAGCGGTTATGTCCCAGTGCAAACCAAAGCGCTGTCACAGGGACAGAGATTTGGGCTGGAGTTTATTTCACCCCTTCAGGCATTTCAAAATTAGATGTCCTGATCTGAGCGAGTTGTCCTTGATTCTTTTTATGGTTGACAGAGAAAAGCAGACGTTTACAGAGCATGATTAATTTCCTGGTAAAAAAATAAGCATCTCAAGTGGGTGAGAAATGCCCCAAGAACCACTTATTTTGCTTCCATCCATTCTAAAAGACATCAAACAACTAGCTTAGGCTGCGAGGACTCTCTGTGAAGGGACTAATGTGAGGTTAGATGGATCGCCATGTATAATCCTCGAATATTGTCTGGAAGGTATGGTATGATTCCTTCTTCCTAAAAGACTGTCATGGGATTATGAGAAAGCCTCTTTTTCCTCTTCTGAAACGGTTTCAGGGCTAGCATTTCCCTGTGCAAAGCAGATGTGTTGTTGGCCAAGAGTCTGAGCTGAGGTTCCTCAGAGAAGCCTCCTCTGCCTGCAGTACCATGCCCCTGGGAGCTCTGCCTCCAGGGCTTCTTGGTGCTCCCTGCAGAGTAATTATCCTCCTTCTGAATAAACCTCCTTACAAAACAGAGAAGCCAGTTGCTCCTGCCTCTGTCATAAGGGACAGCCTTTCCTTTAATCGATGCTGCTTTCATGTGAATTCATCATCCAGTTACACTTGTGAGCTCAGCCTAAGTAACGTTATTTTGACTGAGTGCTTGGTGGTTGCACCGAGTCGTGAAAACCCCTCAGGTGACTCTGTCCTGCAAATGGACCAACAGCAGTGATTTATTAAAAGGCTGCCTTTTGAAAGGGGTTTTGAATGTCACCTACAGCCACTGGTATTTCATCAGCTAGATCGCATCCCTCCTGCCTTTTATCTGTGAATCTCTACAGATACAACCTCGAGTTATATCCAAATTGAATTACTTAAGTTGGTTTATTGCTAGCATGAACTGTTTGGCACTGAAGTATGAGGAAGGTAACTGACCCTAGTGATAGGAGAATGGTTTAAAACTGGAAAAGAATAGATTTAAGTTAGGTATTAGGATGAATTTCTTTGCTGTGAGGGTACTGAGACACGGGAACAGGCTGCCCAGAGAAGTTGTAGATGCCCTCTCCCTGGAACTGTTCAAAACCAGGTTGGATAGGGCTCTGGGCAACTTCATCTAGGTGACCCTGCCTATGTCAGGGGGGTAGAACAAGATGATTTTCAAGGTCCCTTCCAACTTAATCCATTTCTGTGGCTTTAGTGACAGTAATCTTAAGCAAGTTTAGTCCAGTGCAGTGGTAGTAGGAAGGATGTTCTGCTTCCAGGGTGTGTTCATTAAGCAAAACCAAAGTCCTGTTATGAATTATCAGGAAACCTTCCTCAGATTCCTGTTGTGTGTGTCCAGACTGTGGAAGTGCCAGTTCTCTGGCGCTGGGCTGTCTTATTTGGTTGGTACTCTGCAGTGATGCCATAACCAGTCCTCTGGTACTCTGCAGTGATGCCATCGTGCCTGATACTCTGGTTCTGACCACTGCTTCCCAGCTGGGAACACAAAGCACAGAGGAGCAATTCTGTTGTTTACAGAAGTCATCTACAGCCGTCCCTGTACCACGCTCAGCACTGAGAGGTCATCTTCTATATCTGAGGGTCATTCAGGAGTTAAGGTATTGAGTGGGAGTCCTGTGCTAGGAGAGGTGAACTGGAGCTGGCATGAGTGGGCACAGTAGTCTTTACATAAAGGCAGTGGTCCTTACAAACAATAAATTGCTGTCTTACAATCTTTCCTGCCTGAGCAACAAAAGAATGCTTGTTCTGCTTCACTGCTGTCAGTTTCTTCTTCCTCCTAGGGAGTTTATCCCTAGTTTTCATCATCGTTTCGTTTGGCCTAAACGAAGCAGCGCAGAGCCACGTTGTTTCCTCTCTGTTGCTCTAACAGCCTCCTTCCTTGAGGGAGAACACAGCAGGGCAGATGGCATGCCTGTGCTGATAAGGGGCAAGTGAAACTATGATTCAGATGGAAATCTGAGAGACTCCTATAGTTTTTTACCATTTTTACCTGGTTGGGTTTGTGATGATAAACTAACAGATGGAGATAGACTGCATCTCTGACGAGCATCTACAATTTTCCTCCACTTTATAAAGAAAGGCAAAAAATACCTTCCTCTTTCTAGTTTAATCTATAGATTCCACAAATTGATTGACAGCTTGTTGCTTGGCTGGTTTTGAGCCTCACTGCTCAGCAGCAGGATTGGTGAGAGAGCATCAGGAATGCCCAGCTTTCGCACACAGAAAGGATTTTCAAGCAGAAATCTTTGGTACAATCTCCTGCGAGCCGCAGAGGCAAGAGAAGATTATCCAGGATGGATGTCACACATGTCAAAACATGAAGCATGTCTTTGATTCTGATGAAGCCCACAATATAAATCAACCTGAAGTCACAGCACGACAGCTCTGCCATCCACCTGCTCTGCTTTTGCACCCTGTTTCCCTGCACTGGGTTTATTCCCCACTGTTCTTCCTGCTCTGGTCCTCTGTCCGCAGTCGTCTTCTTTCCCATTTCAGCTTCCAGCACCAGCACCCTGGATGGGATTGCTCACACACTGTCTCTGACCAGTGCTCTGTACCTTGAGGCTGCGTTACCCAGCACCAGCCCTCCCCGTGGGGATGACAACAGGAACCTTTCCGAGATGGATTAATAGGAAAAAAACTATTGAAAGTGACATAAAACTTCATCCTTCTGACCTTGAGATGCTATTTCTTCATTCGAGATGCAAGGCCACGTGTGACCAGTAAACTCGGGATAACAGGGTTACTCCTCTCCTTTAACGAGCCCCTAGTTTATTATGCAGTCATTTCTCAAGTCAGCGACACATACCGAGTTTATCTGAGACAAATTTTGGTCACATTATTCATCTAAGTTCCTCCTTTTCCTTCACTAGAACCACTTGAGTTGATTAAAACAAATAGAAACTGCTGACAAGATTTGCTTCACAAATTCCTGCCTCCATCCTCTTGCCTGATTTGGTTAGTCTCCAATTAGTCCCAGATTTCTGTGGCTCGGAAACTCTTGTTCCAGATATGAACTCATTAACAGTGTAGAGATGGGGGTTTTTTTTATTCCCTGCTCAATATTTGATCTCTGTGACTGCAGCTTAGAAATTAATCGGATTTATTCCGGCCGTATTTCGCTGTAAATACGGAGCCAGTTCCTCACAAGCTCTCAGTCTTCCCCTTGGTTTCTTCTCCTTGTGGGGTTTTAATTCCTTTTTAGTGCTGATGATCAAATGCCTGCCAGAACACTGACTCTAAGGCATGACTTCAACAGTCAGAAACTTCCAGAAGGATATATTTTATCCTAGGGGAAAAGTTATGGGAGGGGAGGAAAGCAAGTGACTGCTTTGGTTTTGTCGCAAGGTGAGTTGCTCTGTTTCAGGGATGGAAATGAAGATTAAGTTACCTGCGAGGGGCTGCAGCAGAACTCTAACATTTATATTCATTAGGCAGAGGAGTGATCTGCAGCCCGTGCGGTGGGAACACCCTGGCTTGTGCTGCTTCGTTATCACATTCACCGCGCGTTTCATCCTTCGCTGCTGCTCTCTCACATGAAGACAGACGGTAAAAAGCAGTGAGAATCGTAACAGTCATTACCTGTCTTATAGGTAAAACGAGCTGCCTGGTCTGGATTTCAATCACCTCATCTCATCCCTGTCTCCATCTCTAATGTTATCCAGCACTTTGATCAATTCCATCTCCACGTGCAGGGGGAAGGTGGGCGAGCAGTATTTCTTCTAGCAGAACCATTCCTTAGAGCCACTGCTTGAGCTCCTAAGACACCGTCTTCATTTCCAAGCTTTGCAGCTTCTGTCTCCTCTCCTGACCCCTCTGTATTTCCTAAAGCATCTGAAAAATAGTGATTTTTTTTCCCCCTTTCTTCTAAACCGCTGGTTACAAAACTGACAGGAGATGAGATCGGCGATCGGACGACAAAACGGCACTTAAAAAAGCACTCAGCCTCCGAAGCTGAAGAGCATGTTTTCATGTGTTTCACTCCGTTAAAGCAATTCAGCTCAGGGCAAGGCTCTCTTTAAATCTCTCCCAAAATTGAGTGACATCAGGAGTAATTCAAAACATGCTGTAAATGAAGGGTTTTCACTTCCCAGCTCTGCTTTGCTCTCTGTCCTTTGTGATTGTCAAGAACTGGGGTTTAAGTGTAGTCTTCTCTAGGCTCACTTTGCCCGTGGGCTGCCCTGGTGGTTCGGGCTCAGCAGCCACAGGTACTAGCAGACTCCTAAACTGACCTTTTCTCTCCAGAGAGCCACAATGGTCTCACTGCATAAAGCATGACGGGAGGACCCCTCTTGGCTCCTCAGCCCATGTTCGTGTAACGGGAAGAGGAACTCACCTAGAACCCTTTTGGGACTCAAGTAACTGCCATTCCAAGGTTTCCTGAGTTGCAGTTGCAATGTCTGGGGCATCTAACATCTTTTCCTGCAGTTGTTATCGTGATGCACACATTCCTCAGCATTTCTGATACTAGAAATAATAACTTTAATTCTACAACAGAAGAATTTGTCTTGATTTCTCTTTACGGGGGGTATGGGAAGCCGGATCACCATGCATTTGGTTTCAGCTGCTCCTTTTATGAGTTAGGATTCTGTGTGGTTTGGGGAAAAAAAAGGACTTCCATAATATAAATGCTCTTTTTAGTGCCAAAAAACCACGATGAGCATAGATGATTAGAAATTACAGCTGTGTGGTACGAACGACTGAGTATCTACCCCTGTGAAATCTCGGCACTGTGGTAGGGAAGCGGCGTTGGCACAGTTCTGCATCTTTCTTGGATGTTCTGTCGAGCCATTTGCCACGAGACAGAAGCTGTGTTAAACCAGCTGTGCTCATTAGAAGTCTGAGTTTTGCTCACGAAGCTCTGGTTCCCCCAGTGGCTCAGAACGTTTTCGCCTTCTCCGGGTTTAACTGCATCCCTCTTCAGTGGATGTGCTGATGCCGTAAGGCTTACTGCAGGGTGATAGCAGTCACCACTGCTTTCAGTATCTCTTCCGATGGTTGCACGGTGTGCGGGTAGCGAGTAGCTTTTGTACCTATGCTAACACATTTTTTGCATGCCTGGAGTTGGCTCTGATGAGCCATACTGTGGCTATTTTAAAACCACTTGCTTGTGTGTAAGTAGCCAGTCTTGCCTAATTAACAGCCAGTCTGACTGGAAGTGGTTTAGAGCGTGTCACACCATAGAGCATGAGTTTCTGAATCATGTTTCGTTCCATGCTACTGGCGTAGTGCTCTCTATCGATACAGAGCCCACAATTTGCTTGACAGGGTGTGTGTAGGGGGGGAATATCTTCTTCAACCCCATGTGGAAACAACCCGAGAACCCCCAGTATCCATCTACCCAGTACAAATCTCCAGATACACACATCCTCGCTAACACCCTGCCATCCCCACCGTCGTTTGGGACCTCTGTTTCCTTCTCCTGGTCTTCGTGGTTGAAGTGAAGTGTCACTGTGGGCCCCCACCTGACTCTCAGAGACACCTTCAGCTAATAGTGAGGTTTACAAAGAGCACGGTGTGGCACAGTCTTCAATTTGAAGTAGTGTCCTCTGGGTGTTAAGGTGATTTCGCTGCCATCAGACTGATTTGTATTATTATCATTATTATTATTATTATTACTCATTTTTTCCCTGTTAATTTTTTTCCATAGCTGTAACTTACACGAGTTACAAAAAAACCCCCCCACCGGTACCCCCTCGTACCACTTCCAAGCCACTGATCTCAGTCACGGCACAGAGCAGCACAGAATCCACGCAGGATGCGTATCACGACAGCCGGACTCAGAGGATTTCCCCGTGGCCACAGGACGGGAGAGGGATGTACAACTCCACCGACAGTTTGGACAGTAATAAGGCCATGAATCTCGCCTTGGAAACCGCAGCTGCCCAGCGCCACGCGGCCGAGAGCCAGAGCACCTCGATACGAACCAGCGACAAGGCCATCCTGGTGACTAAAGCAGAGGAGTTTCTTAAGAGTCGACGCTCCTCTATAGGGATCCAGGTAGCCTATCATTAACATCTGTCTGTGATGAATTGCTGCCTTCTCTCTGTAAATAGCACAGAATGAGTCATTCAGCTTCGCTGGCTCTAATAATCTAACAAACAACCCCTGGCTGCTCAGCACCGATTGTAATTCACATCATGGCAACATGGCTGTGCGGCAGAGCCCTTGGATAATGCGCCTGTACTCGGGAGAAAATGAATGAATAAATCTCTAGGGAGGTTACCTGTCATTAACACTCGATGTGAAAATTATACTGCAGAGCTACAGGTGAACAGCGTGTTCATCTCCTTCCCTCCATGAATTCACAGGCCTTTTTATAGGACAATGCCAGCCTTTAAAATGCTTGGATGTGGCCTTTTTTTTCCACTATCTTTCTCTTTTGACCTTGGAAAATGTGTAATGCTGTTGGATCCTCCAGTTATTCTACCTAAAAAGAGTCCACTCGAGGTGCCGGTTGCGCGGGGAAGGGGGTACCAGGGTGCTGGTGTGGATGCAGCCTAATTCCAGGTGGCAAGTAGTGAACTAACGTTAACGATGACGTTCCTTTCTCCATTTCTCCACCAAAAACGGAACGTTGCTTTCACCTGGCAAAAGGTACTGCGGGCTCTGGAGACCTCGGCTGCGTTGGGTTGTTGCAGGTGAATGAAAGGTGACTGCAAATGCAAGTTGTGAGTGCTGTTCCTTTGACTAAATGGAAAGCGGTCGTCCCGTTAACTGTCTAGGATGTGCAAGTAGTGCTAAGAACCAGGGTAAATGTGCAAGTAATGCAGAGTAGAGTTAAAATTTAGACTTCTTCTAGTTGTTAGATGCATGTCTAGCTTTAAGCATGTGGGTATTTACGAGGAAAGGCTGAGGGAGCTGGGGCTCTTGAGCTTGGAGAAGAGGAGGCTGAGGGGGGACCTCATTCCTGTCTTTAAATCTGTGAGGGGTGGGTGTCAGGAGGATGGAGCCAGGCTCTGCTCAAGGGCATCTGGGGACAGCACAAGGGGCACTGGGTGCCAGCTGGAACAGAAGAGGTTCCCTATCAGTATCAGCAAGAACTTCTTCCCAGGGAGGGTCCCGGAGCCCTGGACCAGGCTGCCCAGGGGGATTGTGGAGTCTCCTCCTCAAGTCATTCCAGACCCACCTGGCTGTGTTCCTGTGTGACTTGGTCTAGGTGATCCTGCTGTGGCAGTGGACGATCTTTCAAGTCCCTTCCTATCCCTAATGGCTCTGTGATTCTGTGATAAATTCACTTCTGTGCTTAAAAGATCACGTTTTTGCCACCTCAGCTCCAGAGGAAACGCCGTGTGTTTTGACAGAGTTACAGGTATTGTGGAGACAGCAGCACAGACCTTGAGGAGGTAATAGTCCACGTACCAAATCCTAGTGAGTTCATTTACCAGGAAGCATATTATTTTCTTTTAAAAGCAGTAATTCCGTTTCCATTCATTTCAAAATACAATCAGAGTAAAGTATTTTAGTCGCAGTTCCTGACGGAACTGTCACTGTTTAACATCTCGGGGTGCTGTAATTTTGCTGTTGCACAATGCATTACACTAATGGGACAACATAGGCTTTGCCAGCCAAGCTGCTTCTCCGTTTCTTGACATGAAATTACTTGCTTCTGCTCCTTTGGAGGCAAAAGGCTGTAACAGCAAGGGGAGCATATTCAGGCGGTTACCTTTGAAATGGTTTACGAAGTAATTAGTGTGTTTTCAATGGAAGAGGCTTAACAGATAAGAGTGGAAAGGGAAAAGGAGCCCCAGGTAGGCTTTGTTTCCTTTTAGCCTCTAACCCGAAGTTTCCTATTCAGAACAGAGCAGTATCTGGTGTTGTGCTTATCTCTTCTTTACAGCAGCTGTGCAGGGTGCACGGCGGGGTTTAACAATGGTGGTGTCTTGCTTCAGTTAGTCCTGGTATCTCAGCAATTAATTCTGGAACTTTGATTGCATCACTTGATCCTGTGTCTTACAGCAGGTGATGAGCAGGTGATGCTGGGCTCTGACTCTTCTTGGTTTGTGGTGTGTTTAACAGTATGTGCTTATAATCCACAAGAACATAGAATCATAGAATCATCAGGGACTGGAAGGGACCTTCTCAGGGAAGAGATCATCCAGTCCAATCCCCCTGCCACAGCAGGATCACCCAGACCAAGTCCACGTGGGTTTCAAACATCTCCAGAGAAGGAGACTCCACTAACCCCCCAGGCAGCCCCTCCAGTGCCCTGTCACCCTCATTATAGAATCTGTCAGGGTTGGAAGGGACCCCAGGATCATCCAGTTCCAACCCCCCTGCCATGGGCAGGGACACCCCACCCTAGATCAGGTTGGTCAGAGCCTCATCCAGCCCAGCCTTAAACATCTCCAGGGATGGAGCCCCAACCCACTGCAGGCTCTCCCCACTCTCCTGCTCTTCCTGGGTGAAGAACTTCCTTCTCACATCCAGTCTCAATCTCCCCATCTCCAGCTCTGCTCCATTCCCCCTGGTCCTGCCTCTGGGCACTGATTTCCACAGAGGCAGAGGATCTTCTGTAGCAACTTCTCTTGCGATGCCTGGCCCACAGTGCTGGTCCTCGGGTGTTCTCACCCTCTGAAAACAGCAAACTCTCTTTGCAGCTGCAGCTCTTAGAAGGATGAGCTGTTTGTTATGTTTTGAGAAGTACAAACTGTTTGGCAGTAGATAAGGTCAACACAGTATCCTACCAGCACTTTCAAGTCGTTCAGGGGGGTGTTCTGCAGTGATTTTCAAACCTTACATTAGCGTGGATAAGTTTCTGCAGCAGTTCTAATGAGCACATGCCTTTTGTGTTATTTATATTGCTAGGTTCGTGAGGACTCAAAAAAGCAGGGTAGAATATTCTTATTGCCAACTCCATAAACAGTGATTTATGCCCCCGAAAAACCAGTTGAAGTATTTCATTCCTTTCAGACTCGTGCATCAAACCCCTTCAGAAAAGGATGGGGTTTATTTGCATATTTCCTTGATTGACTAAATGACTTGTTTTCTCATTAGCATGACATGCCGGAGTAATGCATTGGATTTGCATTTATTTGCATTCATTAATTTGCTATCGGGGTGGTTCATTTGTGCATTTCTTAATGTTTTATTTCTTTAACACGTCGGTGTGGGAATGCTTGCCAACAGAGCTTCGTACGGGAGCAGAGAGGCACGAGGATAATGAATACCCAGCCATGCCTCTGCGAGTGGAGTAGCTATGGACTCAGCCTGGCGCTCCCGTGCCGTTGTTAGAGGTGACTCGTGTGGTCGCTGTGCAATGAATAGAAGCCCTTCTTCAAAGTGCTGTATGCCGAGTAGACGTGTGCTGTAAGATTGTTGTCAACGTGCACTGCGAGCCCAGGGTCCTAGGGGAGCAGAGGGGAGCTTTGCCTCTTCTTCAAGGATGAAGAAATGCACAGAGTGGCACATTAGCCCTGCCCTGGGTGTGAACTGAGAACGAAAAGGAGCTTCAGACACAAGGTTTGCCCAGGACATAGCTGTTGGGTTGTTGTTGGGTCTTCTAAGTCATGGAGAGTGCTGCCAGATGTGTCAGTCAGCACTGCTAAAAATAATGATTGGTAAATTCAAATGAATTCTGAGATTAAACATTTAGTGTTTTTGAGAATAGGAGGTTCCCTATCAGTATCAGAAAGAACTTCTTCCCAGAGAGGGTCCCGGAGCACTGGACCAGGCTGCCCAGGGGGGTTGTGGAGTCTCCTCTGCAGACGTTCCAGCCCCGCCTGGCTGTGTTCCTGTGCCACTGGGTCTGGGTGATCCTGCTGTGGCAGAGGGATTGGACCGGACAGTCTTTCCAGATTGCTTCTAATCCATAATGTTCTGTTCTGTGACTTGATCTGCGTGATCCTGCTGTGGCAGAGGGATTGGACCTGATGATCTTTCAAGTCCCTTCCCATCCCTAATGATTCTATGATCTATATAAAATCATAAAGCTCTAGTAATACTAGCAGCAACAGTCATCGTGTCTGTCTTTTCTCATACAGCAAAAAACTTGTCAAAATATTTAAATTAAAGCGGAGAGTAGAGACTGTCTGCAGTGAAATAACCACGGAGTCAAGAGCAGGGTTATTGCTAATATATTTTCAGGGATTTCCCTTGCTCTTTTGCACACCCTGGTATATATGCTAATGGCTAACATTCAGAAACGGCTCTAGCTATGAGCCATTTCATATTAAAAGCATTTGGGTTGCAAAATGTATGAGGAACCACGTCAAGGAATCGCTCCTTATTTATTTCAAATAGTTCAAAACATTTCAATCCTCTTATTTCTTCTCTATTTAAAAGAACAGAATCCCCGGAAGCAGATGAGATGGAAACAAATGTTCTAAGTCTGGAGGCTGATTCATTACGGTATTTTTGGAGACGAGCACTAGTTGTAGCATAGAGAATGGACTGTGTCATCTCCATTTATCATCAGGAGATCACACTTCAAAACGTCTAGGGTTCTTTTTTTTTTTAATCTCCAGAATCTCCATTAAACAAATCGTTCTAATAAATCAAGAGGATTAGTGTAATAACTTGCCTGTCGGGTTTTTTTCTGTCAGAAGGGGATCTTCTGCATAACATTTAATGGGTTGATTGACACCGTGTGGTAAAAGCCTTGATCAAGACATTCTGCAGTCTCA
Source organism: Upupa epops (assembly GCA_013397515.1). Classification (NCBI taxonomy): domain Eukaryota; kingdom Metazoa; phylum Chordata; class Aves; order Bucerotiformes; family Upupidae; genus Upupa; species Upupa epops. The sequence goes on along the minus strand of VZRI01005740.1, from coordinate 337,567 downwards.
AACTGGAATTGCCCTCTGAGGCAAAGCCTGTTGTACCCACATGGCTTATCTGCTTGGATGAGCATCCGCGTTTGCCTTGCACTGTTATAATCATACAGTCGTAGAATCCTTAGGGATGGGAAGGGACCTGGAAAGATCATCTGGTCCAATCCCACTGCCACAGCAGGATCACCAAGAGCAAGTTGCACAGGAACACAGCCAGGTGGGGCTGGATAGGGGTCAATGGGTGCCAGCTGGAACAGAGGAGGTTCCCTCTCAATCTCAGCAGGACCTTCTTCCCAGGGAGGGTCCCAGAACACTGGACCAGGCTGCCCAGGGGGGTTGTGGAGTCTCCTTCTCTGCAGATGTTCCAGCTCCGCCTGGCTTTGTTTAGATTTACTTGGTTTAGTTGGTGTTAGGTTGGACTGGATGATCTTTAAGGTCTTTTCCAGCCTCATCAGTACTGTGAGACTGTGGTTTCCCATTTTGTGTGAGACCCCCTCATAACTGAGAGCTATAAACTCTTGCTTTCTTTGTGCTTTACTGTGACTGCAGGCTGACGTGCAAGGTTGGGAGCTTTCAGAACCCTGGCAGGTATTAAAGCAGCGCTGAATCATGGAGAATAACAATAGATTTATTAAGGACTTACTTGAGTCTCAGGAGCCATGCAATCAACCCCAATGTATTACTTTTTCTCCTCTGCTCATTTGAATCTAGCTTGGCCAACCCGATTAAATCTAAAGAGCTTCCTGCTGTCTTCTAGCAGGAGCCTTAATAACAGCTGTCATTCAGAAAAGCTCTGTATTTGTTCCGTTGTCTCTTCGTTATTTTGGTAGTTCCCTCTTTTTTTTGCCTTGGTTGTTGTAATATTTGCAATCCTAGAATCAACACACACACAAACACCCCAAAACCCCAAATCCCTGAAAATATAAAATCAGCAGTCTCCTGCGGTTACACAGCACCGTGAGGAAATGAGAGCATCCGAATACGAAGGCAGTGGTCAGGTCATTTAGTCACTGCCAGCCTTGGCAAGCTGGATGGAAGGATAATTTGGCAAAAGTGTGTGTGTAGAGGTAATCTTCCTTCCTTCCTTCCTCCTTCTCTGGAGATGTTCCAGCCCCGCCTGGCTGTGTTCCTGTGCTACTTGGTCTAGGTGATCCTGCTGTGGCAGGGGGATTGGACTGGATGGTCATTCCAGGTCCCTTCCCATCCCTAATGCTTCTAGGATTCTATCACCCACTACCATGGGCAGAGGCACCTTCCACAAGCTCAGGCTGCTCAAAGCTTCATCCAAGCTGCCCTTGAACGCTTCCAGGCAGGAGCATCTGCTACTTCTCTGGGCAAGCAGCTTCAGTATCTCACCACACTCGGAGCAAAGAATCTCTTCCTAACATCTGAATGAAATCTACTCTTAGTTCAAAACCATCGCCCCTTGTCCTACCAATACAGTCCCTGACAGTCCCTCCCCTCCTTTCCTGTAGATTACTGGTTGGAATTCCCTTCCATGTGAATACACATGGAGCTTTGGGTTGAAGATGGAAAGAGATGTTACCAGCAACTGGCTTCTTCAGCAATGTCCATACATGCCTTCTCCTTCCATCCTCCTTCCCCCTTCTCTCTGCATCCTTCCAGTAGCCTGGTAGGATTGCGACTGCATAGTGAAGACAGCTGCAATAGCCACTGAGCTCTTTCTTTGACTGCTGCTAGAGGAGAAGTTACCCTGCCATTGCCGTTGCATACACTCTTTGACTTCCCACGTGGGGTATTGATAAACTGGTTGGTGATACTGATTTTGTGGTTTAACACTGAAAATATCATTTCAAAGGAAAAGTCAGCTCTGACTTTTCCTGGGTTTGGGGCGATTTGCATACTTCAGCACTCGTTCTGTCTGTGTCAAAGACTCGGGGTGATGTGGCGACGGGGAGTGTTACGTAAAATTCCCACGGAAACTTCTACCGTGGTCTCAGTTATGAAGAAACCTCTGCTGTGAGTGAATTTCAGCGAGTGTATTTCAGGTGGGAGGGCTAGAAAAAGCGCCTCGAGTCCTTGCTTGAGCTAGTGTTTTCGGGACAGAGGTGAGGTACGGTGTTCTGCTCTATCCCTCGCGTCGTTTCAGTGGCTCTGCATTCGTCAGCTCAGCTGCCGATAAAACTTCATTGCAGAATTTCTCGTTAGCGCTTACAAGTTTATTGGCTACTCGAGGTTTTATTTGGCTTTGTAAATCAAAGACTCTAATGAGACTGGTTTATAACAACATAAAAAAGGGGCAGTCCTGTGGATTCCTCATTCTGAGAACAGCTCTTCCAGACCAAGCTGACTCCCTGCTTCCACTCAGCTGAGTAATTGCATCTGCCTAGGCTTGAAATGGGGAATTACACAGCAGAACAGAGGTGCTTCTGCGCAGCTTTATAAAACATAGCATCAAGACAACGCTACCAGGCTGAGCTCTCCTTTATTTTACTGTGCTAGGTGTCTCTCAGCAGTAAGAGAAATATGTAGTAGTGATTCGTTTTGAATGAGTGCGGGTTGAAACAGCGCTGGGGTGTCGGTGCTCACTCTGCACATGGTTCTTTTGTGTTGAATTAGGTGGAAACAGCGACTGACTCAGACACCGAAAGCCGAGGTCTGCGGGAGTACCACTCTGTTGGGATACAAGTGGAAGATGAGAAGAGGTAATTCAAGCATGCACAGAGACCTGTAGTCTTTCATAACAGAGAACACGTTTGTAAACAGCACTAACAAACACCTGGCAAGTGCTTCCCCCCAATTAATTCACAAAGCAAACCTCTTATATGCGTGATGGTCACTTGGTCACAATGAGGGGAGATTAAACAGCTGTTTAATTTGAGCTGAGTTTCCAGCTTTTAATTAGAGGGAACAAAGTGAAAGTTTGAAGTAGTTGTGGATTCTTATCATATAGTTATTGGCAGGACAAAGGGCTGGACACTGGTCTGGTCAGACCCCTCATGCTGATCCAGAGGGATACAATGCCAATGGTACCTTAATCCTAAAAGAGAAACAGCTTTGACACTTGCGGTCCTTCTCTAGCTTTGTGAAGCTGCTGGCCAGAGTACTAACCCACAGGTTGTCCCTGGCAGATGCTGCCTGTTAAGTGCTAGCCTGGGACCGTTATACCATTTCACAGCAGCTGTCAGACTGTATCTTGCTGCTAATTGCCTTTTGCCATCGTTGACTGGAAGTCATGTGAAACAATAGGCTCAGATGGGAAAAGATTTCCCGAGTACTCTTTGCTTCTCCAACTTTTGAAGGCAAAGCTTGTCTAAAAGGGCCTCACATCGGTGGCGTATCGCAACTGAAAAGCATCATCCAGTGGCCCTTGTGCAAGGCAAGTGAAAAACACACAGTATTGAACCCGCTGCTGCTCTCTGTCTATCAGTTAATGATTGTCCACAGGTTCAGGTTTGATCTAATAAAGTTCATAACACTTGACACTGTATCCCCATACTTTTATCCAGACATGGAACCCTGCAGTTCTGCTGGCTGTTTCCAGTCCATTTAGGAAAGTACAGGTGGTTTTGTAGTATGAGGATAAATCACTATTTGCTTCTAGTGATGATTTAAATTGTTTTCTTTCATAGCTTTGCTCAGATCCGTGATGCTACTGGATATTTTGATCTTCCTCTCTATCCTTACCTGTACTAGTGAGATGCTACTGGATATTTTGATCTTCCTCTCTATCCTTACCTGTACTAGTGAGATAGGCACAAAGAAACAACACAAAGTCCAGGGAGAACACCCAAATCCATGCACTGAAACGTTATTCTCTGTCTCTGTGTAGACCACATATTTATTTAGATCTCTTAATCTCTTTTGTTTCATCTCTATTCACCAAGGCACGGACGATTCAAGCGCTCAAACAGTGTGACAGCAGCTGTCCAGGCTGACTTGGAACTGGAGGGCTTTCCAGGACACATCACCATGGAGGACAAGGGACTTCAGTTTGGCTCCTCGTTTCAGCAGCACTCAGAGCCCAGCACTCCCACCCAATACAGCGCAGTGAGAACTGTACGGACACAGGGACTGTTCAGTTACAGAGAAGATTATAGGACCCCAGTTGACACCTCAAACCTTCCACCACCAGAACCCTGGCTAGAGCCGGCCATTGAGACAGTAGAGACTGGTCGAATGTCTCCTTGTCGACGGGATGGATCTTGGTTTATGAAGTTGCTACACACTGAAACTAAGAGAATGGAAGGGTGGTGTAAAGAAATGGAAAGAGAAGCAGAAGAGAATGACCTCTCGGAAGAAAGTAAGAACATTTCAGTATCTTATCTTATACATGTCTGCTAAAATAAGAGAGCTGCTAGGATAGAATTGTGGTCTCTAGTTTTAATTACTCACTGGGTAGTACTAAAGATGCTGTATAGAACCACTAGGTATAAGATCCCTATCCTACAACCAACTGTGCAAGGTGTTTTCCCAGAGTAAGGCTTTGTAGAAGTAGATGAAGACCCAACTGTAGAGTCACGTGTGGGATCGATGTCTGATACTAGATACGGCTCTATCACAGCTCCAGCCTGACTCAGTGCTCCCTCTCACTCCTATCAGCTTCAGTGCTTGTCCTTTTGCAAGGTATCCCAAGGTGGTCCTAGATGAACATTCACTGTTGTTTTACTGAAACCAGAGACTTTGCCTCTTAATCAGGAGCAGATGTTTTGTAGAGGTTTTCATTCCTCTACAAGAACTTCTCCTCATCACAAAGGCTGTGCTGGATGAACAGCAAGGGACAAGCAAGAACCCTAGTTAGTCCTGCAGTCATAGACTCGGTTAGAGAGTTCAGCTGCATTTTCTTCTCACTCTCTTGTCAAGAATCCTTAGTATTCTCTCACATTCCGTGGACACCTTGAAAGGAGGGATGGGATAAAGTGAAAAATAATGTCGGCTATTTTGGAACAAGATCCAATCCAGCGCTAATGACAGTAATATATCAAAGTGGTCCTGGCACTCAGTAGCCAGCTCCCCGTGATTCCCTCGGAGGTCAATTATCCTTCTTCTTCAGGCTCGGTTTTATAAATATTTCAGTGCCTGCCAATCTGAATTATTGTCTCAGCCAAGATTTTCTCAGATCACAAATTAGTTGGTATTAAGTTTTCATAGTAGCATCTTTTCCTGCATCCTCACAAATCTCGCCTTCACCTCCAAATCCATCCCTGATCGTGTTCTTTCTTCCTCAGTGAGGTCTTGTTACCACCGACCCTCACATCTTGGGCTCGCATGGTGACCAAAAGGGCAATTTCAACTCCTTGCTCTGACTTTTTCAAAAGAAAGGATGCCTACAGGTTTTACAATCCTGTTCACCCACTGTGCTGTGCACAGCTCTGCCAGGTAACAACAGGCGTTTGAAGAACGACTCTGGTCTGTGAGAGAAAGAGCAATTCCCTGCTATAGAGTCAGTAAACTGAAATGGACCCTGGAAATTCCCTTCTTAAAATAACCCAGGTGAATAAATTACTTCTGTTTGGGGGAGTATTTTAACCTCCTGAGGAGGTTAATGGAATTATTATCGAGCAGGTCTGTCTGGTGTCTGCAAAATCATAGAATCGAATCATAGAATCATCAGGGAACAGAAGGGACCTTGAAAGATCATCTAGTCCAGTCCTCCTGCCACAGCAGGATCACCCAGACCAGGTCCAGGTGGGTTTCAAACATCTCCAGAGGAGACTCCACAAGCCCCTCAGGCAGCCCCCTCCAGTGCCCCGTCACCCTCACTGGGAAGAAGTTATAGACTCAGTCAGGGTTGGAAGGGACCACAGGATCATCCAGTTCCAACCCCCCTGCCATGGGCAGGGACCCCCCACCCTAGAGTTTAATGATCCCACCGCATGGCATCTGTCTCCGCGTGTTTAAGCTTCTGGCATTTCCCCGAAGAGAAAACTCAAAGATAGGGGAGCAGGAGCAACTCAACCTGTTTTTCCATCCTGCAGCAGGAGCTGCTATTCCCAAAATGCTTCCCAGCAACCTTGGCCCATCCTGTCTGTTGTGGGTAATGCTGAGACATTTATCGTAAGCCTGGGTGGAAGGATGTCAAGGGGCTGCAACGAGTCCAGAGAAGGGCAACTAGAATGGGAAAGGGGCTGGAAGGTCAGCCCT